>JBAMAX010003172.1:0-211782 GCA_037043745.1 Chymomyza amoena
CAATTTTTATTTAAAATTGATGAAAATAAGAGTTACTCTGCAATTTTTATAATAAAAATCTAAAATAAAAATTTATCCCTTTTTCGTAAGGTCCTTTAAAAAAAATTATAAATTGCTGCATGGACTTTCATATAAGCCACTTTTTTCTTTTTCATTTTTTTCATAACCATAACTTTTATTTGCGATCCCTGATCTAAACTTAATAACCAAATAATGCGTGAAAATGGTACAGTCGTACTATGAAAATGGTCGAAAGAGTTTGAGAATTCGTCGATTGATGAGTGGTTTTTCGAGCGGAATGCTCTGCGAAGTTTTTTTTCTTTACGGTGAAAGTTAAATTTCAGTCAGCCTATCTGCTATACATAAGTCTCCAGACAAGAATAGCTCTAAAGATACAAAGGAGCTTACTAAAAGGATCGTTTATTATTTAAATAAAATTATTTTATACGAAACGATAGTTTTGAAAGTATTTCATTATCCAGTACGTAACTTCTAGCAGTTTGTATTCAAGTTTTCCAGCTATATTCTGAGCCCCACGTTACCCAAATCCCCTTTGACTCTTAAACAAAAAGGAAAAGCTACTTAAATCATAGAAAAATAGAAAAAAAATTAGACTAATGATACAAGACTAAGCAGAGCATCCATATGCTCTCCAAGCAAGGCACAAAAAGAGCTTTGAGATGCTGCTGTAACAGGCCAACAACCAAAGGAACAACAACAAGGACAACAATCGAACGCTCATACAATATATATATATATATATATATATATATATATATGTATATATACAAACCATATAATAAAAAGAAAAGCAAACGGTAAGGGCAAAAAGTAGAGAAGCAGTGAGAGGCAGAGAGAGAGCGCACAACGCATAAGAAAAGCAAAATTCACAAAATTCAATTAAAGTTAAACTAAACAAGCTTCGAACAAATGCGTTTAGCTTGTTGAGTGGGAACAGAGAGAGAGAGAGATGGAGGAGTATGTGGCAGGTGGAGGCAGGAGGCACAGGAAGCTTTGGCGCTTGTCAAAGGCGAGCGTGCTGCATTGACTGGACGTATGCTTCAATGGCCAGCTAGATGGATGGATGAGTGGATGGCTGACTGGATGAGTGGACGTTGGGACATGTGGATGGATAGATGGATGGATGGATGGATGGGCCATATAGATGGATGGCGATGGATATGCGTATGGCTAGTCGTTGGTTAGTTGGCCAGTTGGCCAGTCTATAGATGGATGACAGCATGTAGTTGTTGCTGCTGCTGCTGCCAACAGGAAACGGAAGCTGCTAAAACAAACGCAGTGTTTAGTTTGTCGTTGCCTGCCAGGATCGAGCAGATCTCCGCCCGCCCCCACAAACATACTTTGGAGCCAGCCCGCTGCCAGCTATTGTTTTTATATTTGTATTTATTTTTGCTGCCACTGCTACGCTTTGTTGCCTTGCAAAGCGACCGGGGCACGCCCGCCCGCGTTAGTGTGACCAGTTCAGCAAGTGAGTTAGTCTGAGAGTTGGTCAGTCAGTCAGTCGGAGAGTTAGTCAGTTGACGTGCATGCCGTTTCGTTGTTTACCCTGCGCTTTTTCTTGTTGCTGTTGTTTTAGGCAAGAAATTCGATTTACTAGCTGATTGTTGTTAACAAAAAACAAAAAAAGCAGCTAACAAAAAGCAAAGGAAACAAAACAAAACAAAATCCAAAGCGCACAGCAAAAAGGCACGCAAAAGTATTGACTATGGCTAAAAGTTGTGCGTAAATTTAAGGTTAGCTCTGCTAGAAGTATGCTTCATTGATTTAAAGGGCACATCGTAAATAAACAAAATTGCTATAAAAGGTTCCTACAGCCAAGGGCGGCCAACATCTAGTGGTAAATGACATTGACGTAGGCGTGTTGACCGTAACAACAACAAAGACTACTAGGAATACAAATAAATAAAAACATTGTACCAAAATGGTGGACAATAAATAAAAAGCCAAACCGGGAATAGCAGACAATTAAATTTGTACAAATTGAGTGTAGAAATGTGGTGAGCACTTAGTAGACTGTACAGCACAATTACACACAGCCACACTCATACAATCACACTCATACACACACACACAAAGAGGGAGGACGTTCTTCCTGATGGCGCAGATAGCGTGGACTGTCAGCATTTTTATGGCAATTTAAAGCACTCCAAATAGGAAATGAATAGGCAGCATTGAGACATACAGCAGCAAACAGACAGTCGTCCTGACCAGCAGTGTCCTGTCCCGTGCTGGCAAATGATGCGCCCATTACGTGCACATTGGCAAAAAATAGTTAATTTTATCGACCGCTCGAGTAGAAATATAAATGAACTTGTCTACAGTTTGACTTCATAACCAAAAGACCATAGCAAATAATATCTATGTATGTGTCAGTGTTTGCTTTGGGTTTTGGTTTTGGTCCTCTGTCTCTTCTGGCCAGAACTTACGCTCAATAAAGTAGCCGACTTGGAAAACTAACTTCATTGTATTGGCCAAGTTCAATAGAGACAATTGCCAAGTGTCTGTGTATGTTTTAGTTTGTATGTCTGCCTGTCTGTCTGTGCACGGCTGTTTGCGAATGCAACCAACTGTAGACGCGCGCTTCATCCGTTCATTTATTCATTCATTCAGTCATTCATTCATTCATTCCCTTACCCGTTCATTGCTTAGTCAGTCAGTATGGCAACCCAGGCAATCATTCAGCCAAAGCGGCGGCGGTGGCGTCGTCCAACAGGCCAGCCAGCCAGCCATTCATCCGTCCATTCCGTCGTTCAGCATTTCCTATAGCTTTTACACACACAGTTACACACACGTTTACTCTCTCTCACACAGATACACAATCCATAAGCAGTCCCCAGTTAGCAATAGCAATAGTTGAAGTTGGTTGAAGCGCCAAACGTTCGTCACTCGTTAACTGAATCGTGTTTGCCTTTCATTTCCATCTCTTTTCCATCAGCTCCCATCGGCCAGCTTCTAGTTCCGTATTGCCAGTTTTCCGGTTTCCAAAACTCTAGGTAGCTCCTTTTTTTTGTGTTTTTCGTTTTTTTCATATTGTATATTGTTTCTTATGCATTATTTTATTTGCAACTTTGTGTGAGTGTGTGTGTGGGTGTTGAATTTTGTTTGTATTACTCTACCGGAAGTAAAGTCTGTTATCAGTTGGCCAAGTTGGTTTGTAACCCATCACTTGGTAATAGAAAATGTTATCTGTCATGCGAGAGTATTTTTTCTAAGGCTCTTTAATTACATTAGTTACAATTAGTCCTCAAAATGAATCGCTACAAACGAACATGAAATCAAAAATAATTTAATGAAACAAATCCCGAGATATATAAAAAAAATATATTTCCACATTAAAGAAAAGGTGTCTGTACTCAAATGCTAATAACTCTGGTTGAACTCAACTGAATTTGATAAGTCCTTTACCAGGCAGTATATAATTAAATTATCCATCGATTATTTTTAAAATATATTTTTGTTAAATATGAAATTATTCGTGATTTTGGGATCTTTGTCTTGCCTTCTATCATCATCATCAATTCCTTTATCTCCGGTTGGAGCATAGGGCCTCTATTTTTGAGGTTTCTGCTATAGGTGAATTTGTGTTAATGTGACATGAATTTCGCACCTCCAAATCCGATGTGCAGGCTGCCGGGGAGCAAGGGGATTTCTCGAAACACGATTACCCCTTGGAGACTTTCTAATCATTACGTTGTGATCCATGTTTAAATTAACTCTTATTCAGGTTGGTAATTTTTCCGCGATAGTACAAAGCGGAAGCTTAGTAGGAACTACCATCCTCTGATGACTAAGCGCATGTTGGCAGTAAACTTCCGGGAAGTCTGAGAAGTCTCTGAGACTCTCCCCTCCTAGCCGCTGAACGCTGTCCGGGACTGCTTATTGGTTATTCGCAGCTAACCTTCATATCTGAAGGCCTTTCACTATCCGCAACCTGTGACCCGTCCGGTTGCCTACAGCTCGGCATACGCGAAATGCCCCTAATATCGCGATGCGGATTGTCTTCTGTTAGAGAGTTCAATTTTGTTTTTCCCAAAAAAATAATTTTTTAAAAGGAATACAAAATTGGCAACATTTTTAAAAGATTTAATAACCTTCAAGTAAACTGTGTCAGGAGGCAAGTTGCCGCCTCACAACATTGTTCTTATTTTGAAAAAATGGCAAGAGGGGTAACTGCATGAACTGCTTGTTGAGAGTTGCTGGAAAAGTAATCTCGTCAATACTAACAAAATACACTCCTGAATTCTGATCGGCGCTCACTCATTCGTCTGATTGTTCATAAATAGAGGTTTTCCTATGGTAGCTTTAAAAAAATTACTGGCAAAGATTGGCAGTTAAGTTCGCCAAGTTTGTTGCCAAGAGTCCTTGGTGATGAACAAAGAGCGCAGGGTTGCCACTTTGCACTATCCCATAGCTGGCACTGCAAGACCTCTTCTACAACCTCTATACAAGACTAAGGGGTCTTGAAGGGAGTCCCGAGCTCCAAGAGGCGTACGTTCAGTGAGAATAAGATTGCACGCACAATTTTCTCTTTCCTTGGTTTAAGTCGGAGCTCAAGAGAATATGATCAATTTTCATAAAAGAGTTCCAAAGGGCCATAACAGCATTTTTGAAGGGCACTCCGGAAAGCGAGTTTCCCCCAGACCTCTTTTTCATTTCTCGGCTTAAGCGGAACTGGGTTACTGATGAACTTCCGTATAAGACGTCTAAGGGGCCGTAAAAGGAATACCAAGCTGCACCTCAAATCTGACAGATCCTAACTTTTTTTTTGCTCGGTTTAAGACGGAGCTCAAGATCAAACAATACATTCTCGTTGAAATTGACAAAGGGTCCATGGTAGCATCTTTCAACGGCACCCCCGAAATCGAGTTCCTCAAAGCAGTGGAAATTAGGCTATACGCCCTAAGTACACCCCAAATCGGACATCGCCGTCTCAAGCTAGGTTTCAAGAGAAACCGCTACAGCGTGCATTGGGACATGACGGCATCCCAGCAGTGGGAATCATATTATACGCACAAAGTACACTCCAGATCTGGCGCTGCCGAACTTTTTTGCCGTACCCGATAAAACTTCATCGAAGACGTTCTAGGGGTCGTGACATTTTTAAAGCGCATTCCGCCAAGCTAGCTTCAGAAGGCACACAAGCAGTGGGAATGTATCTGTCATCACCGAACTTCCTTCTATTTCCCTGATTCACCTTAAAGAACCGATAGCTTCGAAAAAAGGGTATCTCTAAAGACCATTCCATAATGCGGGTTTCAGAAGGCGTCTATTCAGTAGAAACTGCGTAAATGCCCAAGTTTACCCATGATTTGCTTGCTCTTTCCCCGACTCAAGCGGAGCCCCCAGGGTATCGCCCTATCTTTCAAGCTTCACATTGAAAGTTAAAAGGATTATTTTTATACTAGTTCAATCATCAATCCTGCCCCAAAACATTTTGAAACTAATATTCACACACGCCCGTAAAAATGGTGTCCTTCTTCCAGAACCAATCGAATATAAATTAAGTTTATTTGGACAACACAGACACATTCTAGAGCCAACAAATTTTGCCAATTTAATAATGCCCTTGAGTTTGGGTCACAATTTCAAGTTTTGATTAAAAATTATTGACCCGTGTTTCGGAAATCGAAAACGAATAAAATATTCGAATTCATTTTGATGACAATTTCTCCAAAACAAATTTATTGTATAAAACACATATTTTTCATCAGTTTTTTTTTATATTCTCAAATACTAAATGTTAGCTATAAGAGTTTCCAGGCTATATGGAAATTTTGCTTTACAATCGCTATATTCAGATTTTTATAAATATACTAGTGAGCCCGGCAGACGTTGTCCTGCCAAAACTTTTTGAATATTCTTAGTAAGCTTATCTGGAAAAATATAAGATTTTTTGATTAGTTTCCAGCTCGATTCAAACTGGCACAGTTTTTAGTCGAATGTCGCGCTTCACGGGTCTGTCTTAACCGAATTCTTTCACGTTCATTGCGATCTTAACGTTCCTAGGCAGTACGACTAGATTGATTGAAATACATTATGCATTGATCGATTAGGAGACGGCATTCCCTGTTCTCAATGATTGAAACGATGCTGGACCTCGAACATTGATTAACAACAACACCAATTTTTGTTTATATGGCAATATACACACAAAAACCGATATTCACAAAAATGTGTATATCTCACGAACCAATTCACACAAACACATCGCAATAGGCTTAAAACCTCCGTTTGGACAGCTTCTAACACACGTAAAAATCATATTTGAAATTAATCGACACGCTCATGATAACACCCGTAACACGTAAAACATAAGTTTCTTTTATATATATATATATAGATTTCAGCCAAATCCAAACTCTGAAGCAAAACATGAAAATTCCATTAATAGTTAAAATTTCTCAATTGAGAAAAACAGCAGCTGCTCAGTTTTAGAATATTAATACTCAATTTCCTTATTGTTTTCCTATACCATTAAGAGCATTAAAGTTTCGGTTTTTCAAGAGATTACTTTGCTTTTTGGCGTTTTTATTTCCATTGCTCATTCAAGCACAAGCTTTGGTACCTCCTTGCTCAGGCTGCTTTGGGTCCTTCACCTCATCCGTTACAGTTTCAATTCATTTCTAGCATATTTTCATTTCGAATTCATATTTTCTTAACAAAAGTTTTGCGTTTTGTTTTGCTATTTCTGAGAGTGTTTTTTTTTCTGAATATATATGTATTATATATAATATATATATTTTTTTTGATTCAGCTTGCTGTTGCTGCAGAGCACGCCCAACGCGCAGGATTCGTTTTTGGCATGAAAACTTTTCATTCTTTGCATCAAATGAGCCAGAAAAAATTTATACAAAGGCAAACGTCAAGTTTGAATCACTCAATCGTAACGGACGAGAAATGAAAACGGAAGTTGCAACAAATGTTTAAATAAATATTAAAAAAGAAATAGCTTTATATATAGTATATAGGGAAAAATAATAAAAGTAAAGCTGCCAAGAAAAACGAGCAAGCAGCAAAAAAAAAAAGGTAAAGGTAAAGCTGCTGGGTAGAGAGGGGGGCAGTAATAGTGGTGCAAGGAACGAGGCAATCATTCTAATGAAATAAATCATATGGAAATATGCATAAATCAAATTTTGCCAGCACCAAGAAAGCAGTCAGAGAGTCAGGTAGTCAGGGAGTCCTTTTCATTGAGCTGGCACGATGCAGCAGTTTTCTGCTTAAAAAATTTACCTGCTCTGTGCAGAGGACTATTATGTGTGTCTTTGGTAGTGTACGTCTGTGTTTGTATATAATGGCAATGAAGGAAATCATCGGTTAAAATAACAACGCATATCGATTTCCACACAATTGCAGCAACGACGGTGACGACGACAATTGCGAATAAATTGCTTGATTTGCCCAAATAACCAAATAACCGGGCGCATCATCATTGTCATACGGCAAATGGCTATAATAATGCCACATATACACAGTTGTCAAACACACACTCCCAAACACACACATACTACACACAAATACTCATAAGCTTGCCGGAAAATTCATAAGAACTGCCACAAATATTCATATGCCGTATGTATATGGGTTGGCAACACGCACATGGCCAATAAACGTGGCATACTCCATACTACAATTGCACGGAAGTGTCGTTGGCAAGTGCCAACCCGGCGGAGTCAGTCTCGATAGGCGCAGGGCAGACGACGATATGGACAGACCAGACCAGACCAGGCCAGAGCGTCAGACGGAAGGCTGACAAGCGCAAATACCCAGCCCAGCCATGATACAAATTTTACTATGCCACTCAAAAATTCAATACAAGCCAGTTACTGGGGCAGCAGGAGGGGCAGCGGCACGGCAGGGGGCGCCACAGTCCGTCCTTTCGCTATTGTCGCTTTCGAACAAAGCGAGGTTATTGGAAAACGGCACAAAAGTTGAAAATTGGTTATTGGTGAAATTGTATATAAAATATATATATGTATACATATATATACTATATCGATATATTTTTTATATTTTTATTTATATTTATGTATTTTGTTGGCTTGCAGTGGCAAAATCCTTTGATGGACTCTGACGAGTATCAAATTATTAACGCCGGTAAACAATTCAAGCGAATATTTAAAACATTTATTAAAACACCTTTTAATTTTTTTTTATAACGTCGATTTATTTAATGATTTTAATTAAAGCTTTTTTTCTATAAGAGTTTTGAAATTTAAATAAATTTTACTTTACAGCAAAAGTGCGAAAATAAAATGCCTTTAGTCTTATTTTGAAATTATTTGCATTTTTGGGCAATTTTTTAACATAATGTTTATGTCCTTTTTATTTGGAAAGTAGCACTTAAAAAAACTTTGCGAAATGTGCTAGAGGGCTTTTTGCCTAGGTATCACCGGATCTATGCGATCCACACCTCAGGCGGCTGTGGATGTTATTCTGAACCTGGAACTAGTGGGAACTTTCCTGAAGTCTGCGGCATAGCAATATCCTACTTGAGTTAGTTGGAGACGTCTAGAGCTATGGCGGATAAGAGAATGGGGCATGGTATTCGGTTGCCGCATGTCCCGAGGACTTCCGGCCGTGGGGTGGTCGGGAGCTAGACCATCCGACCTGCTGCGCTTCCACAAAAACAGGGCTTGTGCTGGAGGTAGGCGACTTAACATGGGCACTGCACCATAGCCAATATGGCTGCGTGGCGTTGTACCTTCTCGCATCACGGCTGGTATTAGCAAGAGGTGTCAGAGGGTCGGTTTGACCTAGGTATCACCGGGCCTATGCGATGCCACACCTCAGGCGGGGTTCCCCAAATCCGAGTCTGAACCTGGAACCGAGTAGGGAAGCTTTACCTGAAGTCGGCGGCATTTCGGTACCATGGTACCATGAGTTAGCATGGAGAACCCGAGGATTCTGGCGGAAAGAGAATGGGCCATAGCTGTTCCTCTTTGAAATCTCCTGCGGACTTCCGGCCAGAACAGTGCTAGGATGGTGGTAGGCGATTTAACAGGGCAGTGCACCATAGGCAATATTGCGCCTGAGCTGTTGCGACCTCCGCCACATCTGCGGACATGAGGATGCAGTCAGACACCTGCATATGCGACTGCCCGGCGCTTCTTGGAAGACGAACCCAATGTGTGTGGATAAACTGTGCTTTTAGGATTTAGCGTAGTCTAACCTATGTGCCCATAGCGGATCTGGCTGCTTTCGCCGAATCCTCAAAATGGTTGTGCAACATGAGAGACTGAGGTGATAAGGGATGTCCTACAGTTCGTGATTCTCCTCCACAATCCCTCCCTTTCCACCCCTTCTTTTAATTAGGAATCACAATGGACCGCATGGTCTCTGAGTGATCTTCAGTCACTATCTGGCTTGCCAATACAACCTAACCGAACCTAAACTTTATGTCTTTTGGGTAGTAGAGTATATGAAGTAAGAGTTTATACGTTTTAATGCGATGGAACTATCTATGAAAATATCAACGTTTTCATTTTTATTAGGTTCACATGAATCATACAAAACATTGCTGTGATGCAGTGGGGTAGTACTTTTGCGAGAAATATCTGCTTAGGAGGCTAGGAATGGACTTTTTATCTACTAAACCATTCATAACGTTGAATAATAATTTTCCCTGACTTGACTATTTTTGTTAATGACCGCTCGATAAGAACAAGGATCACAGCTTATAGCCGAATCCGAGCAGCAGTGTCTGGAATTTATAGACATTTCCTTGGGGAAATAACATATTTTTTCTGCTTGGTGTTAGTCCCAAGTGTTACTCTCCATTTTGTATCATCAAAAGATGACCGATAAGAAAATCCTGATAAACCAGCAAGTAAACTCGGATTAAGCTCAAGCATCGAACAAAGAGATATTTGACCAAAAAAAAACTATTTTCGGTAGTTGTGAGTGTAAAAAATTTATAAATTTTTCAAAGTTCGTGACTTACTGTAAAATGGACATGACTTAGTCGCTACCCAAACTTATAATAAAGACATTGCACAAATTTATAATATACTAGCGTGCCTGCATCCAGTAGACAAAAAAATATCAAACCAATCATCTTAAATAATAAATAAATAGCAGGAAAAAACGAGGCCAATAATTAATATATGTTTATTTAAGGTGAACTTTTGGAAAATCGTTTTTTTTTTCTTCGAAATGCTACCTTATAGTCTTAAGAATACACGAAAACACTAATTTAGAACAATTCGATCGGAATAAAATGATTGTTATGACACTTGAAGCCATGCGCTTCCAAGCCGTTTGGGTCGTGCCCGAAAACTTTAAGCCGGTTTTTCTCGAAACGATGTTTCTTAAAACGGTGCGCCGTTCTACTCTAACCGTACTTGACCGAATGTTTTCTAAACCAAAATTTTCGTTAATCTATCTGCTTGTGCCTGACGAAGGATTTTCACGTTTGAAAAAATCATTTTTTTTATAACAATCAAAACAATCAGAAACATAGATGAAAACGTAATTTTTCGCGGAATCTTTCGCAGTTTTAAGACAATTCAGAATTTCAACAAAATCCTACGTCAGGCTATAGCTAATTGCCTCATTATAATAATAGAAATTTCGTTCTTTGCAGGCAGACGAGAATTGTGCCCACTACACTGTGTACGAGTTGTACTTGACCTGTTGGAGTGGCTGTCGTTCAAATGACTATACTGACGTTATTTTTCCATTAAAAAATTCGAGAAATTTTTAATTAACACACTAATGTATACTTATTGAAGCTATTATTTTGAATTTGCTAAACATTCTTACGGTTTTCATTTAAAAAAATCCGCTAATATATGCATTAATTTTTGGTCGTAAAGGTGGCCTAACCCCTTAAATAACAATCTAACTAAAAAATTTTAGGTTTTGCAGAGAAATTCTGGCTCTGAGTAGGATTTGAGTATGAAATCGCACAAACTAGGTAATATCAGCGGTGAGTTAAGTTCAGTTCCGAGAAAAAATAGTTCGTCGAAGAGACGTATCGTTAGGTTTTGTGTATTTGTTTTGTTTTTAGTGATAAGTTTTATTGTAAATTATAACTTATTAATTTAAAAGTAATGGTGAAAGCAGCCAAGCTAAGGAGACAAACAAAAAAAAACTGGAAGTGACTATATTGTCATATTCTGAAATCCCACGAAATCCAAATCCGTATCACTTAAAGATGATTGGCTCAGCAGATGAGGATGAACTTGTTGATATTTATGAGTAAGATGAATGGAAATGTGCTTCTATATGTCATGCTCTATCAATAATCAGGCAGATCTACAGAGATGTATTGCATACCCATCATAGCCTTTATTAATTCATTGCCTATTTAAGTAGCAAATAGTATATGAAAGGACTTTCAGCGTTATTCTACAAGTTGTGAAATGAATTAGAGATATCCGATACTACGAAAAAAATCGAATCGCAACTTATTGCAGCACTGCATAATAAATTGATAGAAGCTATTTCTGAGTTGTACATGCAGTGGTTTATTTTACATAGTATGTTTACTCTAATAATTTCTTGGAAGTATCGCCAGATAGAGCAGAATATTGCATGGGCAATCACCTTAAAGGGATTCTTTGGAGAATAAATTGCAATCGCGCATATAAAAAGAAATTTTACTCTATACCGATAATAAGCATTCTGGTATCGGATCAACCATTAATCGAGAACCAAAATATCGGTATTCTCAATAATCAAAATATCGGATCGGTCATCGCGCATCCCTAGAATGAATAAATGGACAGTTAATTCCAATGCTACCGTTAACATTACTCCAAAAGAGTTTACCAAAAAGTTTGACAGCAATCCTACTTTAAGATGAAATTTCTAAAGGTGTTGACCTTAAATTTTATGCTCTGTATTAGGAATAGGAGGTTTAAAAGAAGTCAAAAAAGGATACTGTAAGATTGGCCTTATTACCAGAAGCTACTTCATGATTATTCAGATATACTGCTGATTACAAGATGCGAGTACTATGAGCAGTCTGGAAAGAAAACATCTTCATAACAAGGACATTAAATTTAAAATTCTAAGCAGAAAACTAACCCAATCCAGCCCTCAAAATATAAGAAATATACACAGCTTACAAAGATGTATATATGTTATAAGGTGAGAATAAAAACCTAACGCATATTTAATTAATGCCAGCCCGCCCACAACTTTAGTTTATTGCCCTGAAAGTGATTGGCTTTAAATCCACTCCCACTTATTTGTATCCATAAAGCACTCAAAATTAACTTCCCGCCCCAAATATCATTCTAGAGAGCTTTTGTCTGCCCAAGCAATAAGTACTTTTCATTTTATAATAGAAAGCGCACATCAACCATAAAGAGCATTTCCTGCGCTCACGTAAGATAAACCAAAGTCACCATTATACTTATACTCACTATAAATACATATATGTATTGTATATACGGCGTATATACCATATATTACAGCCAAAATCTGCTGGCTTATAGAATTCATAGCTAGAAGCTATTTATTGCCCTTATGGAGTACTCGTATATTGATACATTTTCCATCTTTTAGGCAGCGACTTTTGGCCAATTTAACCAAACGCCTCAATACACAGCCATACATAATGTATATGCTTGTGGCTTACATATGTGCACACACACATATGTGTGGGTGAGATTTCTCTTGGCTTTTTTTTTGCGGTAAGTGACATTTTCCAAAAAAAATACGAGACGCATAAGCGTCAAACATTGTAAAACGCTGCGGCGTCCTTGAACGTGTCACGACGCCGTGTGCTGGCAGAGGCAGCTTAGCGTTCGAAAGCCGCGACGGCAGCGCTAACGTCAACGTCGACGTCGCATACGTCACGGTTGCCTGCTGCTGCTTGTTCTGAAAACTTGTACGTGTGCGCTTGTGACGCTGTGTGTGTGTGTGCAGCTGTACGTGTGTGTATCTGTGAGGTATGCAATCGGCTGCTCTTTCAAACAAAAAAAAGTAAAAATGAAAGCGAATGAAAAGCACAGCAGCAAACGTCAAACGCTGCTGCCCGCCCCCACAAACAATTGGAATTTCATACTTTTACTTTGAAATTCATGCGCTGTCACTCTGCCGCCGTCGCAGCTGACGTCGCTGCCGCAGCCGTCGAAGAGCTGGCTGGCATGCTGCTGACGTTCTGCGCTCGATATTTTCATTTTTTTTCGCTTTGCTTTTTGAAGTCAAAATGTCTGACATACAATGACGCATTGTCAACCTTTTCTTTTTTTTTTTGCGGGAATTTATGTATTTATCGTGCACCGCACAATTGACAAACGCCAAATTGAAGCTAAGACGAGCGGTGGTGTGAGGCACGAGAAGAGAGGGGGCCGGCAAGTTAGGCAGCTTGTAGGCGTCTAAAAGGTTCACATCACCTTGAGTGTTATGTATCTTGAGACTTGACTGACTGTCACAAGTTTGGCCAAAAGGTTGCCGTGCTTAAATATGGATATGACACAGTCGAACACATACCATACGCATGCACTGAGAGAAATGTTTGCAACTATGCTAAATTCTTAACAAAATGCGGCTTGGGCTCAAGTTCAAGCATCTTTTTGAGGGTAATGTTCAAGGATAGGCTACCTAAAACAATTTATAAACAAATGCCAAGATGCGGCTGAAATTGCGCCTTAATTTTTGTCAAATTTTACGGCTCATTAATATTAGTATTTAATGATGCTTGAGCCAATCTTTATTTTTTATAATAATTGGAAAAGTTTTTAATAAACAAATTGGAAAAGGATAGCTTAATTTAAGTTACGCGGATTGTTAAGTATAAAGTTTTACGAAACGAAAGCAATTTTATTTTTTAATAATTGTTTAACTTTTCCCAATTTTTCGGTCTATTAATAGTGTGTTAATGAGCATTAGAAGTTGGAAGCGGTTTTGTTTTTTTTTCCCTATATGTTTTTTCCCCCTTACTTATAGAAATGACATCAAGTAGTAAAATCTTTACGCCAACTTAACTACCAAAGTCTTCTACTATACATATATGTTAATATTTTTTATCTATAAATACATTACACAGACTGATTGACGATTATCCAACTGCTCAAAATCATATAGCTATAAGGCAGATTATTGTTCCCCCTTTTATTTTATCATCTTCGTGACGTAGAAGACCATTATTAAGACTTACAACTTGGCGCTTATTCCCAAGCAGTAAAATTGTGGAATCTTCCCAGGCGTGGCAAATCTATCACTAAAAAAGAATTCTCGCAAAACCGTCAAATTTTTAAACTGTGGAATAATGCATTTTGATGCTACTCTGTATTTAAAGTAAATTTTATTGTTAACAAATAACGACTCTACAGTTGAAAAGCTAGAATTAAGAAGTTGCACCTAAAAAAAACAAAAAAGTACTTCAGGGAAATAAAACTGATTCGAATTGCCTAGTAGAGCTGGGCTCGATCACCTATTTTCGAGACTCGATATTTTCGACCGATTCTCACCAAAAAATGGATTTAATGGAGGATGCACACGTCCTTCTGGGTGCTTAGTGCCTCGAATGTGTACCTGCTTGCCAGTACACTTTTGGATTTGATTGCAGCTTGTCTACCAACAAAAATGGTTGTACGGTTGTGCTGGAAAATACTGCAGTAGTCCGTCAACTTGAAAGACACTTCCATGGGTGGGTCAATAACAGGTGGGCTGAAAAGGTCGTAGGCTCACATATAAATAACATAACATAACATTTTTTGGGCCAAATTCGATTTTTTAATTTAACATAGTTTCCATCGATGGCGATTCACCGATTATAGCGATGTTCCAACTTTTCTATACCATTTTTATAACAAGATTTCTCATTAGCCTCAAAAGAAAAGCCTCCGTTTCGGCTGATCATCTCTTCATTGGAGCTAAATCTCTTTTCAACGATCATTCTCTTGAGGTCTGAGAACAAAGGAAAAAGTCGTTGGGGGCCAGATCTTGAAGATTACGGTGGATGCGAAAGCAATTCGAAGCCAAATTCATGCAATTTTGCTATAGCTTTAATTGATTTGTGACACGAAGCATTGTCTTGATGAAACATCACTTTTTTCGATTTCGTTTTTTAATACGCTCCAATAATACTATATAATAGTCGCTATTTATGGTTTTAGTCTTTTCGAGGTAATCGCTGAAAATTATACCGTGTACATCCCAAAATACCGATGCCATGATCATTGCCAGCCGACTGTATGCTTCTTTCCACGCTTTGGAGTCGGTTCATCGCGTGTAGCCTACTTGGCAGACTGCCGTTTGGACTCTGGAGTGTAGTGACTCAAAAAGTTTCCGGAAATTGTAAAAAAAAGATATTTTTTTTAAATTTTCATTAATATCTTTATTATCGCCTTCGAAGTATTCACCATAAGAGCCTACACACATATTCCAACGCTTGATCCAATCATCCATACACTTCTGGTAGGCACTGGGCAGGGATGGCTTTGAATTCCTTCTTCGAATTTTGTTTGATGATCTCAATGGTGTCAAAACGCTTCCCCATTGATAGCAATTTGAGTTTGGGGTACAGGAAAAAGTCACACGGTGAATACGAAGCCTGAGCGACCACATTCGTTGAGTGTTTGGCCAAAAATTCCAAAATAATAAGTGCCAAAAATTTAACGTTTTTGGCACGGGTAGCGGCCTCGACGCGGTTTATGCCCAAACCTTCAACGCAAAATGTGTTCGGCTGGTCCATATGACATGCCAAGGTCTGAAGCAATCTCACGAATGTCGACTCTACGATTTTCGAGCACAATTCTCTTCACTGCATCGACATTTTCTTCCGTATTTGATGTTGGAGGACGACCGGAACGAGGCAAATCAGTGACGTCTTCACTGATCCTCTCTAAACTCAATTTGCACCACTCAGTAGGCCTGTGTTTTGGACACACAGTCAGTGAAGGCCATTTGCAACATCATAAGCGAATCGGCACACGAAAATTAATTCGCAGCACAAAATTTCAAACAAAATCGCTGATGCACGTAATTGTCCATTGCAAAAATCGAAGAGCGTCCTGTTTTCGACTAATAACAACAGCTGCCAAACCAGTACTAACATAAATAATAAGGCAAAATGCGCTCAAATTATGACAAGAAGTCAAAAACAGTCCTACCAACCTAATAAAAAAATAAATATACCGTTTCATTTTGCGCGCGCCTTTTAAATCAAAATTTCCAAAAACTTTTTGATCGGTATAGTATATCGGCGGAAAAATCGACTTATTTATTACGGTTGCCTATTGATCGACATTTCAGCTCGTTGGTCGACTAGCGATTTTCCAGTTCTCTAAGTATTTTAATATACAATACGATAAAAACTTCGTTTAAAGGATGTAAGCAAAAATAGATCGCATTTCGAAATCTAAAATTTCTGCGCATAGAATGATACTGACGTGAACTTTATATGTGACAGGGTTTTTTAGGGCGCTGGATACTAACCCGATGGAGTTTTTCGGGCCTTCGATTCAGTTTGAACGACCGCATGAATATACAGGGACCTCCGTTGCTAAGAAACGAATCGCTGGTGTTTTTAAAGGTTATCTAGAACTCGGCATTTTAAAGTTCATGTTTTAATTTATTTTTATTTTTTTTTTTTGTGGAAGAGAGTGGTAGGAAGAATGATAAAAATAAAATGTTCGTGAAGTTAATGTTTTTATTGTGTTTTTTTGTGATGACGTTTTACCTGACGTAGTCAGGTTAATGACTAATAGCTTACATTAACAAGCCAAAAGTTGTCCAAAAACCAAGAAGAAAAAATACTTCATTTGTTTTTTAAAACCGATGCAATTCGATTTATAAGGCGAAAATCGTATTGTGAAAAATGTTTGAGTATCATATGCACCCACAAACTTTTTCGATCATCTTTCGTTCACTGCTCTGCACTTTTCTCAGTGTATGAATCCAACAGTTAACTGCTCACTCATATACTCAGTCACATGCACAAACACACACACACACACACACACGTATGTCTAGGCCGCCATTCTTTGTGCACAGTTTCTAGCCATGCTTGACGAGCTGTGTGACTTTTGCTAACTGTGTGTTTGAGTGCTTTAGACGCGCCCACTCGCCGTCACCTGTGTCTGTGTGGGTATGACTATGAGTGAGTATGAGTGAGCTTGAGTATGATTCTGTGAGTGTGTGTGTGTGTCGGTATAAGAAGCGCTGTCGGTGTTTGCGATTTTAATGTGCGTTAGTTTGTTGGTATATGTGCTTGCTGTGTGTGTGTGTGTGTGAGAGTGTGCGTCAGGCCAAAAACGTTTGTTGATTTATTATGGCATGTGCCGTAGATTTCGTTTGTGATAAATATGCTTTCAAATTAATAACGTTCGCCTCATGAATAATTGGAGGCAAGTCCGCGCGTGACATTTGTTTAAGCAGATGCACAGCGCCAACAGCAAGAGCAACTACAACAACAACCAACATGGCAAGCAACAGCCAACAGTCACAACAACAACAACAATCACCAACAACAACAATAGCAACTAGCTGAAAATATTGAAAGGCCAGCCATGCCGTCATGTATTAAATTGGTCGTCGGTTAGTTGGTTGTTCGTGCGCTCGGTTTGTGGCCAGGTGTATGCGGCTGACTTAGCCTAAATCCAGACATATACACATACATACAAACACACACAACAAAAAGCAACACACAGATACTGCACACACACAAACACAGACGCACACATACACCCATGGCAAACATTTTTGCGCTAACTGTAAATAAACAAAAGCCAAAAAGTACAATAGCGGGAAATCCTGATGTGAATGTTCGAATATGGCAAACAAAAACCTGGCCAAGCCAGCAGGCTGCAACATAGCAACAACAACTACAACAACGAGCAACAACAACAAATTACAACTACTACTACTATAGAAGAGAACGCTAGAGAGAAATAGAGAGCGTATGCAATGTCATGTTGGGGGCTCATACTGTGGCGCATTATTTATGCATTTCCATGGTCAACATATGTAGTCTGTAGTAGTATGTAGTATGTGCAAGTCGTTAGGTAGCTACCAAGTAGTTAGTTGAGCGCCAACAATAACAAGAATAACAACAACAACTACAACAAGAACGCTGACTTTGCAGTTGCACTGAGAAAATGTTTCTGGTTTTGTGACGTAAGCAGATTGTTAGTCAAGCGTATGCAATGTTCTTAGCGCTATTTTGGGATTACGCGATATGGTTATGCATTATCGCAACATAATACGGTCACACTGACCAGATGATAATTTTTTTAATTTACTTATTATAAACATATTCTTTGTAAAGTGAATAATATGTTTTCACAGCCATTTTGGGGATACCTGAAATTGTTACGCATTATCACCACATAATATGGTCACACTGACGAAATTATCGTTTTTTTAATGCATTTATTTAGAGCTAACTTATAATTAAAACTATATGCTACCATATACTTTTAGGGCTATTGCATTGTTGCCCTTCAACCTTGTGGTATTCATGCTTGCCAGCCATATTTAATATATAGGGTACTTTTTATGACTTTGATTTCTCAAAATGAAGCTAGCAACTAAACTGCTCCAATTAATGGGTTTGAAAGCCAACATTTGCGATAAATTTTTCTGTATTTTGGGTGAATCTTCAATAATTATTTTTCTTAGACTACATCAGTACTTCAAAAATTACAGGATCTCAATACATATGTATATTGCCCCTGGATGATGCCACACTATCGTATCTCCACTGTTTAAAAGCTTTCGAAATGCATCTCTTGTAAAGGTAAATATTATAAAAACACCCTCTATTTAAGTGTATTTACAGATAATCGCTCTTTTGAGAATTCTGATGAAATCTCTACAAAAATAATAAAAATTATACCTTTACTGAATATTTTGAACAAATCTCTTTTAAGGGGGATTCCTTCAAATTTGGTCAAGAAAACGAATTTTTTGTTTTTGTTAAATGAAAGCTGCATATTTGAAGAATATGTGTAGAAAGATTTTGCTATCGATATTTATAGAAATAGGGCGTATTGAACGCACTTAAAACGCTCTAAGGGATCTTCTAACAACTTTAAACGTGTTTGTCTCGGACCATGTTTTTCATCAGAATTTCAAGCAAAGGGTTGATCTATTGTTGCGATTCCCTTCATTTACAGAATGTTTGAAATTATATAATTTGTATGGCTTACACTAACAATATATCATACATGAAAAATTGTGAAATAGTTATCTTTGAGCAAGGTCAAATCACAAAAATTGAAAAAAAACAAACACACAAGAGTCCTCCTATATGAGATGAGTCACAGATCCGGCAACCTGTAACAACCTTAAGAGGCCTCTTTCACTCTGCTCCGAGAGCAGGGATAATTTATCACGGAAGTGAAATTATTATCCTATCTCTCCAGCTACTCTCCCTTGCCACAGCTTCTAAAGAAATCATGGTGGGTTGCGTTTTGCAGGGTAAGTTGATGATTGTCTAACCAAAGAGCTGGAGACTTTTTTCTTTT
The DNA here is from genome assembly GCA_037043745.1 of Chymomyza amoena. Lineage (NCBI taxonomy): Eukaryota > Metazoa > Arthropoda > Insecta > Diptera > Drosophilidae > Chymomyza > Chymomyza amoena. The sequence continues at coordinate 19,446 of JBAMAX010003172.1, forward strand.
TAAAGCGAATAGCACTGAATATATTCCTGTATCCCAACTGCTGCATCATGATGACATGCTAAAAGAGTGGAAACAGTCAGAGGAGAGCTCTGCGCTCCACTACCTGATTCAGTAAGATAGCTGTGGATATATTCTCCGTAAATAGAAATAGGAATAAATCGCTATAATGCGAAATGGAACTGAAACACTTCCCTGTGGAACCCTATCTATTTTGATCTTACCGAAGAAAGAATATTTTTAGATTAAGCCCGAATTCTTGTGCTTTCCTAAAATGATCTTAGAAGTTTAAAGTATGGTGCAGGATTCGGAGTTTTAACCAGAAGTCCATCTAGCCTTACTCTGGCAACTGCCTGTTTCACGTCAAAGAAAACTCCAAAACAACAGTCCTTATCGTCAATGCTTTTAGAATATGAATTCTGATTAAGCCATAGAGAACTTATTAGCTTCAATTATTTCAAGAAATATAAAACCTTTTTATTTCCGTTCACTACAAGAGACTGGAGATTCAAAATTCGGCGACGATATTTTGCGTGCAGAGGTAGACAAGACCCGCCATATTTAATTTCGTCGAGCTAAAAATTTCCAATTATTGTACCATAAAAATCGCATTTAATAATCGAAACAGGAAGTTCGTAAGTCATACTACATATAACTTCCAAACTTCTTTCGGCCAAAGGGTCTATCTGAATAAGGTACTGGAAACTGCCCCCAGGGATTTTAGATAACTAAAGATGCAGTTCGATGCATAATGCAATACAAATTTTTCGCAAAATTCAGCATACTACAAATAATATCCAAACTTCGCCTTCTTTTCGGTGAAATTTAAAAGAACCACTCCTTAAAACTACAGTCTTTAACCCTTTCACGGCCGAATTGAAATGTGACGACTTAAAAATTATTTGACTTCAAAATTATTACTATAGCCACAAATAGTTATAGAAAAAAATTTCAAGGTCCTAGGTATCCTAGTTTGTCCCCATCGAAATAGTACCTGGAGGACTTTAGAAGACTCCTGAGATAAAATAAAAAAACTTTTTTGGGCCTGAATGGGCAAAAAAATACCCCAATGTAATACACTTTTAAAACCAGATTAAAAAAAAACTTTAGTAAGAGATATTTTATTTTAATCATCTTTTTCCCAATCCCAAAGGCTGGATGGCCAAAAAAAAACTTTCATAATTTTAATGCAGAAAAAAGCTTAAGGAGTCTTGTCGCTCGTGTATCTACTTCGTAGTTACTTTTCTTTACTTTATTCAGCTAAAATTAAATTATCTTTACACAAAACCGTAAAAAAATTGTGAAATTTCGCATAATATAAAAGTGACACAAATTTAGCACTTCCCAGAATTCAATCTCTAAAATTTTATGTATTTGCAATCTGGCCTAAAATTTTCCACTGCAGCACGCAATTTGCAGCAAGTTATGTTGTCTGGTTGATCACCGCAATCCCCAATTATTTCTCACAGTGTGCTGCAGTCCAATGCAATGGGGGGCAATGTTGGCGCTGCGGTCGTTGGCTGCGCCTAACATTTGTTGTAACTACCAGAGCATGGCATTGTTAGCGGTAAATTGCACTCATCTATATGTACTATTGGTTGCACTGTCCAACCAGCGGCAGTGGCACACATATGCCCACATACCTACCTACATACCTATGTATATAAGTGTATGTGGGTATGTACATACTGCAGGCCATGTGCGACCTGGCGGGCACACTCAAAATATCAGTGGAATAACAGCAAATAGTGTGCTTTGAGTATGCGACACTGTCAGCAGCAGTAAGAGTTGGTGAAGCAGCAGGAGCTGGAGCAGGAGCAGCGGGAGCAGAAAGTAGACGTTGTCCGACAGGCAGGCAATTCGTTTTGTTACCTGGAAAAATTGCATGGCCTGAGCACTGGTCTGGCCATGGCTTTCGCTCCTAGAGGGATGGATGGATGCAGCTGAGGCAGTGCCAGGACATGAGTGGGGCTAAGCTGGTGTACGTGTGCACAATATGTGATTTTTGTTTCTAACGATTTGCACATGGACGACAGTCAGTCCAGACGACATACAGCCAGAAAAGTCAAGCCAAGCTATGCCAAGTTAAACCAGTGTGCTTGTGCGTGTGTGGGTGTGGGTGGGTGGGTGTGTGTGTGTGTGTGTAAGTGTGTATGCAATCACAGCAGTTTTAAGGCTGCAATCATTGCGCACAATAAACAAACGAAATGACGAGCATTTAACTGACTGCCCCAACTGACTTTACCTCTGATTCCAGAACTTTTGCTCCGAGACTCAGCTCAGGCTCAGACGCCGCTTCTGACTGACGCAAACAACTTGTTTCGTTTTTGGCCACAGCCTGCACATGACAGTGGAAAACCACAAAATGGCCGCAAGGCAGCAGCAACAACAACAACGCTCTAACAAAATCCAAAGCAGCAAAAACCCAAAAGCAACAACAACAACAACATCAGAAAAAATCAAAAGCTGCACCCTCTGCAACAACAACAACAACAACAACAACTACAACGAGTGCGGCAACAACAATGTTGCCTTGCAGCTTAACTAAATTAAGTACAGCATTTTTAATTAGCACCAGTTGCAAAAAAAACCGGAAAAAGAAAATCAAATACAAAATGGCGAAAAAATGTGTAGAGGTTAACGGTTTGTGGGCAGCTTGTCAGCTGAGCTGGGACTATTAACGAGCGTCAAATATTTTGCCCGTCAATTTGTAAAAAAGTCAAAAAGTAGAACGAAAACCAGAGAGAGCGAAAGATTCGGAATGGTATAAAACGTCTGTCTGCCTGGTATGATATGCACCAAATTGGACTCTCAGACACACGCGGAACACACACAAATACAATGTTGTAGAGTTGGGTTTATGCCTTGGCAGTAGGAATTGGTCAAAGTTCGTAAAACGCTGGTTTTTAAGGACGTTGTAGATAAGGTCAAACTGGTTGAGAATTTTATTTATTAATATATACTATATTATTTCATTCACTAAAATTTCTTTGATTTGCAAGAATATAAATTTTAGGCAATAGAAGATGGCAAAAAAAACGTTAAAGTGAGCCACTTTCAAATCGATCCATACGAGAGCTATTTGCTTAATAATTTGTAACATTCTGCTGCTCAGAATTTGATTATAGTGACAAATAAGAAAAAAAATGTTGCCATCAAAATATTAATAAATATAAAATTGCTATAAATTTACGATTTGAAATTTCTGAAGAATTTTCAAAATATACAATGAATGATCATTCTTAATTTTGATCAAAGCAGACATTACTTCAGCATTTAAAACTTTAAAAAAATGTATTAATCACAATTACCTGTAAAAATAATACAATATTATTTTTTTTTAAATTAAAAATTAAATTTTATATTTAGCCAATTTCCTTATAATGATTCTCAAGGACAACGAATTACAATATTACGAATTTTTTCAAGTACACTGACTATTTGTTTCCCTTATAACGTATTTCAGCATAATATAATAAAATGATTGAGTTATCGATAATAGAAAATTAAGATAAACTTTCCTTGACAACCCATATTTTATAAACGTAGAATGATACAGAATTTTCATATGGCAAATTCGTACAGAAACAGAATTTTATTTCCCTTATATCGTCTTTCAGCATAATATAACGAAACAAAATTCTGTTTCTGTACGAATTTCCAATATTGAAGTTCTGCCTCTTTCTTCGTTTATCAAATATGGCTTGTTAAGGAAAATTTAGCTAAATATTCTTTTATCGATAACTCAATAAGTAATCGGAATTAAAAAAAAATAGAAAATTTGACAACCTGGCATTGTATATTGGCAATATTACATACATAAGTAAAGATGGCGTACGTCAAAGTCGGGAGCGGACAACTTTGGTATAGTCAACCGATTGATATCATATCATATTTTCTTATGATATCTTCAGAAACAAACGAGTTATCCATATAAAACTTTTATTTTTTTCGAGGTCCTTTAAATCAGCCCTATGGGAGCTGTATGAATAATTTAACCTCAATATCCAAAATTTTAAAATAAACTTGTATTTCTTGAACTAGTAGAATAATTGTATTAACGAAAATCGATATCTAATAATTTGGTTGCTCTAGCATCTCACCATCGCCTGAGATCTTAAAAATCGATTAAATCGATTCATTAATGTGGTGCCTATATATTGCTTGTAAATTGCACAGCCACACAAAAAAGCCTCGTGATCTGGCGATGAAAAAATGTTTTCTTTGGTATTACGACGTGCTGATTCCAAATCCGCAGGAAGAATTGACCCATCTAGGATAGATTCCTAATCTGAAAACTCTCTTTTCTAGACCCGAAATATTCAAACACATAATTTTGAGCTCTCCTGCATAAATAAACTGAATGCCTAGAAGGCACTACAAGTTTTTTTTTTATTTACAAGAGAATAGTTAGAAAGCTGGGTAAGGGCTACTCATAGGGATATCAAGTCCCCTATTTAAGATAGAGAAAAAAGATCTCTGAACTACGAGTATATCTTTTTAACATTTGGTAAAAAAAAAAGTTTAATTGGATGTGTTTTGCGAAAAAACCTTTCTACCTAATGAAATTAAAAAAAAAGATATCATGAAAAAACCGCAACAACTATTTGTGAAAATGATAAATAGGTCTACAGTTTGTTTAAAACTATTTGCAGATCAATTAATCAGCAAAGTTTAAGCTTGAAAGCAGAAGTAAAGGGCCGGATTTATTGTGCCGCGGCCCAACGTACGCTTAAAATTTGGAAACTTTGTAGCTTCTGCCAGCAACTCAAATCGTCCTATAGAATAGTAAATATAGAGAATCTTAAGGACAGAGTCTACTCTGTCGTTATTTATAAAGGATTGGAAGTCAAGAAAGAGGCAAAGTACTTCTGTTGGGAATCTCCGTTCAAGTTTTGTCACAGTTTTGGGTAATGCCAATTTTTTCGATTTGTTCATTTCTGACCTGCAAATAGTATTATTTCCTGAAGATAACGTCTTGAGCTTACCCACCTAATTGTCGGACAATGCTTGCACTCCCATCAGGCAGAACAAACTAACGATCTATACTGACATTTCGACGAAACAGGAGTATGGTCTTCTGGGAGGAGCTTGCGAAATGACTGCCATTCCGTCTTCCATATTGGAATCAGGCCTAGATATACGCGGTCTGGCAAGTGTCCAAATTGGTGCGAACTTTGGACATTAGTTCAAAGAACTATACTTAGTTTGGTCGTTCAGGCCTGACAATTCAGCCCCAACTTCAGGCATGAAAAGGAAGCGAACGATCATCGCTTTGTAAAAGAAACAAGGACAATCAGGACAGAACAAGGAGCCAAACCGAAGGGTTTTGACTTTTATGTATAAGGCACTCAAGGCGTCTGATATGTTGAAGTGTTAACAAGTTGCGCCAAAACTCAACTGTCTAACGCGTGAACGCCCTTTTTGTCAGTCAGTTGAGTTACTAAGTTTGTGTTTCTTCATTATACCTGTATTTTTCCTACTCGGTCAACCATTTTAAGGTAATAATTATTTTTTCTCCCAAATAAAGTATATATGAACATATTAAAATTAATTCTGTCAACTCTAATTTTATCTTTTAGTAATACAAAATAGCTAGAAACTAGCAGAAATTTGGAAGTGGAACATTCGCAATAATTTCTGTTCAATTCAACAGCTAAAAATTGGAAAACCGTCTAGGTTGAAGAAAAATCTGACTTCGAGAGTTGAAATTTATCAACTTCAATAATTAAAAATATGTTATCTTGTAGATTAAGTTTTCAAGCTTTGAACAGTATGTAATACATTTAGTAGTTTACAAATTAAAGAGTCAACGAGTGAAACTTCGTAAAAAAGTGTTTGCATAGGGTAATTTGGGGTCGAGAAATACGAAAATGGTAACTCCATTTTTCTTCTTAAACACCGTTTTCGATGATATTTTCGAAAAACATGTTTTTGGACAGCTATTCGAGTCTTTCGTTAATATCTCGTGCTTAAAACTTTGTATCGACATGAAAGACGATTAGATCAAAAGATATTGATGTGCTCATTTTCAGTGATATACTCGTATACGTAATTTTGTAACATTTTTCAAAGTTACTCATTTCCGGTAAGTGTCTTACTTATTAAACAATAAAAGTTTCCATAATATCTACAGATCCTATTCAATTTCGAATGTAATCTGATGACACAACACAATATAATGTTGTTAAAGAAGTCTCTTCATTAATTAATTAATTTTTCATGTAAACTAGTGTAATCGTTTTTATACAATTTTCTGTAAAAGTAATAATGTTTTGTCTGAATTAAAATTGATGAAACTTTCATGGTAATTAATTAACAATTTATAGACTCTATCTTTGCTAAGGGCTATAGTTAAATATTAAAACATGCTTTTTGCTAGTCGTTCGCTTCTTATAATAATTGTAATTCAATTTTATTATTGGTTACATATTTAAAAAATTAATTTTAAAAAGTTAAGGCTAAAATACCCCAACAGATAGTCAAGAACAATAAAATCGAACCAAATATTTTTTACAATTAGGCTAGTGTAACAAAAAATTTTTAGGAAAACAAAATAAAGTCAACATAATTATGTTTGAATTCAAACAAATGCCTTTCCATAAACGTGAGTCCTCTTTCTCACATCTACTTCTCAAAGAGTTAATACTAAGCTCTCCCTAGAAGCAAAACTTCTGCAAATCGCGATCTCAAGAGTATTTCAATAATCATTCGCATAAACTAGGTTAACTGCGAGAGTAACAAGGAGAGCGTGCCGCAGGTGGGGGGCAGTGCAAGTGGCGTGGCAGGTGAATTGCTTGTCTGACTTGTTCTACGCCCTACGTTTTTGGTTGAGTTCATTTCACAAACAACTCGCCAGTTCGAGGCACTGCCTACCTGGTTTGCATCAGTATGTTTGTGTGTGTGGCGTGGCACCCAAAAAAGTTTGGCCAACGCTGCGTATGAGCAATGTACAGTTGTATGTTTGTGTGTTGTTGTTGTTGTTATTTTTTGCCTCTTTGTTTCTGTTGCTGTTCATTTTGCTGCACGTTTTGTGCTTACGAAGCTAACAACCAGTTTGGCACTGCATGATGCGCGACTGACCCCCTCCCTCCTGCCAGTAACCCCAGCAACCTAAGACCTGTCCAAAAGCCCACAAGGACTCTACAACTGCCTGGTAAAAATCACACAATACAAAGCCAAAACTACAAACATACACTAACACTCACACATGCACACGCACAGTTATAAGCCAAGCATAGCTAAAACTTGGCCAAGTTGGATTGCTGTTGTTGTTGTTGTTTTTGTTGTAGCTGTTGCCTGTCTCGATTTTGGACTCGTCTCGTCTCAAACGTGAGCTCAAACTGCATTTTACGAAATTTTACCATTCAATTGCCATTTCTATTTTGTTTTCTGAAATGTTCGGCACAAGCAATACAAATGCTAAAAACAAAGACAACAAATGCAAGGTGAGGCTGAAAAGTTGGTGACCTAGAAAGGAAAAAAATTTTGTTAATGGCTATCAAAAGTTGCTGCTACAAAAATAGATAAAATTGGGAAAAAAAACTTTTATTTTTTACTTTTATTTCTACTTCTTCTGTTCGAACAGTTATTAATAGAGATCCTCATGCCCCTCCAATGGGTCACCCAGGGAATTATTTATACATAAGCTTTGACATTTTGGACAATAGAGGATAATCAATCGTTTTTAAAGAAGGTTACCCAAGGAATGTAATCACTTCATAAAAAAAATTGTGCCTTCAGGCAGCTCAAGCGAAGGAGTAAGACCAATTCAAAAGAGTTATTTGGCGATACATAATTGCAACTAGATCGACTCACTATCACGTCAGATAAAAGATTTAAAAAAGAGGCTATATGTATATCTAGTTGCCGAAAAATATTTGGAGACATTGGATAGGATTCGTGAGGTAGTTTAAGCAAAAAAAATAATGGCGACTTTGAGAAATCCTGTTCCATCATATTACAAGGCATATAATTAACACCATAAAAATATATAAGTGTCTATACAATTGAAATATAATAATAGATAGAAGCTGTCAGGAGGCAGAAGAGGAGGAAACAGTGGAGCACCTCCTGTGTGGACGTATGGCACTATGCAGGAGGAGACTGAATACACTTGGTTCCGAAACTTTTGGGAATATTACTGAAATTTCAGAAATCATAATTAATAAGATTGATTCGATTATTAAATTGAGAGGTTAGTTCAAAGAGGATACAGTAGAATAGAGTCAGTAAGTGGCATTACATCGGGCCTTTCATAGGCCTAGGTGCGTCGGAATGGCAACCACTTCTACCTACCTACGTACCTAACCTACCTTTGGTAAAAGGAAGCGTGAAAAAAAATTAACCTTACATAAGAAGTCCAAATGTCATAATTGTGTGTTGTAGATTCTTTAGTTTCCATAATCCAAGCGTTCCGAGGGTAAAACAGATGGACAGACTGACGGACATGCTTGCATTAATTTCTAATATCGTCTTGACCATATAGAAGGTGACTTAGGCAATATCGTCTTGACTATAAGGTGACTTAGGCAGTCTCCCATGTCCACCTACAACCTTTTTACCTATGGAACAGGTTATAGTAGAGTGTTTATGGTATGGGAAAAAGTTTTCCAAATTTATCATAGTCGCTGGTATCGGATCACTGTAAGACTTTTAGGAATCCTCAAAAAATTAAACATATGAATGATTAAAGATTGTTTATTTTTAATTAGGTCACGATTTCCGAAACCGATATCTCTGCAACCATTTGTCACTAGTGACATATTAAAATGTAATTTTATTCAATAAAGCCTAACAATTCATCATTGCAAGATTTACACCACAAAAACGCCTTTAAGTCTTTGGGATTTTTTTAATCAAAATCAGCGTGCTTTTGTAAGATCTTAAAGAGCTCTTGATACAATTTATGGACCGAATAATCGCCCATTAGAACGTGCTATTCATCGTGTTTTTGATCATGTTCGAACTCATTTCACATGCCACGATCAGAATGAGAACAGCACGGTACGATGAAAATATCGCAGCTGTAGAGACCGGTGTAGAGGAAAATCCAAATTTTTGATTAGCTATGGTGATCGATACAGAGCGATGATCTAGGAATATTTGTTTCAAAATATGTCGAAGAGTTCTGGTCTCAACAGGATGGTACTACGTGCTATACGACGATTACAACCATTGACTTACTTAAAACTCAATTCAGTGAGAAAGTTCACTAAGTAATTTCATTTTTTTAGTGCAATTTAAACACTATTTTTTTATTGTGTAAAACATTTTATGAAATAATATTCTCTACATTTTGATCAAATGCCTTTTCCCACCTTTCGGGCAAGAGATTGATTCCACGCTCATAAAATGTTTGATCCTTGCTGGCAAAAAACTGGTCCAAGTGGTTTTTGACGTCCTGATTTGAGGTGAAGCATCTCTCAGCCAACAAATTTTGCAGAGAGCGGAACAAGTAATAGTCCGAAGGTGCTAAGTCTGGAGAATATGTTGGGTGTGGTAGCACAGCCCATTCAAGCTGCAAAAGCTTTTGACGAGTCATCAAACTTGCTCGAGGTCTCGCATTATCCTGGTGGAACACTACACCCTTTTTATTGATGAATTCTGGCCTCTTCTGGTTGAGTGCATCATTCAAATTGTCCAGCTGATCACAATACACTTCAGAATTAATCGTGGTGTTGTCGGGCAAAAGCTCAAAATAAACGGTCCCTTTGAAATCCCACCAAACAGACAACAAACCCCCTTTTTTTGGTGACTATCGGCCTTCGAAGTGGTTTAAGCTGGCTCATCCTTTTTAGACCATGATCTCTTGCGCGTTACATTCTTGTGAACAAACAAATTTTCGGCGCTTGTAACAATGCGCTTAAAACTAGATCACTTCTTTGACATTCGATAAGCAAATCAGCTTCGATAATGCGACAAAGTTAATTTTGTTCTGTAACAATATGAGGAACCCATATGTCAAGCTTCGAAATTATTCCTAGACGTTTCATGTGCTTGAGAACGGTCGCGATAGACAAATTTAATCTTTCAGCAATTTCTCGAGTTGTTATTCGATGATTTGCATCGACTTTATTTTATCCACATCGGGTTCAAGAGGCCTTTCAGGACGTGAAACTTCATCAAGGTTGAAGTTGCCGGAACGAAATTTTGCGAACCAATTTTGGCATTGAAGTTCGTTCAGTTCATCTTCTCTTTACACCTCACATAATTTGCATGAGCTACATTTTTATCCTTTTGATGGTAAAACAGTAAAATATGCCGGAAATGTTGTTTTCGATCTTTCATCTTCGATGGGGCACCAAACAAAAACTTTTCCAAAAAATTTAACAATATTTTTTACAAAAATGGCTTACTATATCATCTGTTCAAATATATAATGGTAATGCGGCTAAGTGTGAAGTTGACTGCGAAAAAATTCAATAAAATCAGCTGTTGTCATCAAACGAAATTACTTAGTGAACAACCCAATATATTAAGAAATGCCTGAAAGTGTTTTCAAAAATTTGACTTTCAGGATGCGCTTCGTAACTCGTAGTCCTGGTGGTATCTTTCTAATAAAACCATATTTGGTATCGTCACATCAATTTTCCTGTATTTTATTATATTTTATTTTAAAATCCGGACAAGCTTAAAAAACATAAACGTATGCAAATATGATCAAAATCGAAGAGCTTGATTTAATATGTAGAGCACACCACTGGCAGATTCTATTTCATTGTTTGCAGAGACTAGGGTCACATCAAGATAGTTTTGAAAATTATGTCATTTAAAAGAGTTATAATTTTCTCATAATAAAAAAAAAGAAAGCCTTCTTTGCTAGGCCAATAACATTTTAAGCTGCCCTCGGACAACAACAATAATGTACATCAACACGCAACGGCATGCATGGGCTCAGGTTCAGGCTTGGGCTCAAGCTCTATGTACACGCCTTTTTTAACGCCCACCAGCCACGCCTGCCATTTTCAAATGCAATAACAAAATTTGTTCGTTTTTTGATTTTGCAATGTTTTTTTCTGTTTTCCAGCGCATTTGTTTTGTTTGTTGTTGTTATTGTCGTTGTTGTTGTTGCTGACTCTTTTAGTTTTATGTTTGTCGGCTGCACGTATTGGCAGCTTGTCTCTTTGAGTGTCAGTCAGAGAGTGAGTCTGTGTGAGTGTGCGTGTGCGTGTGTGCGTGTATCTATGCGATGTTTGTTTGTTTGCGTGCGTGCGTATGTGTTTGTGCGTAGGTAAGCCTTTTGAGAAAAGTGCCATTTAAACTTAAATATAGACATTGGCATTCATGCCAGTCTACAAAATGCCATGGCTGACACACGCACACGCACACATTGGAACACACACACACATACACACACACACACACATTCATACGCATTCATTCGCACTCATATGAAGCACCATAGAGAGTCTCAGACAAAACATCCATTCAGATTTATAACCATTTGCCAGTTGTTGATTGAGTGTTTCAATGAAATTATCAATTGTACCAATTTGCCAGCTGGCCTGGCCTGGCTGCTTTTCACCTTTGCCTTTTTGTATCTGTGTGTGTGCCAGTGTCTCTTTGTATGCTTGTATTGGTTTAACAAATTGCTAAGATTGATAGCAGAACCTACAGAACATATAGAATTTTGTCGCATGTTTTGAGCTTATAATTATATACTACAACACTTCTTGTAGTAAATAATATACTGAGTATATAGAGTAAGTACATATATAGCGTGTTGTTAACAGATCCTTTACAGTAACCTATTTAGCAGCTTGACGATAGTAGTAAAAATTTGTCACCAAACTTATGCCATTAGTTTGTCTGCAGAAGTTTTGCCATTTTGCCACAAAGTTTTCTTTTTGGTTCAAATTTTAAAAGTTGTGCTTTTTGAAAGATATCGATTTCACATTGCTCCAAATTCATTCTAATTCGAAGCACACAAAATGTGTTGCGAAAGTCGAACAACTCCGATCGTTAGAAGGTTAAATTAAAGTTTAACGTCTTTTTAGTCGCAAACTTTAATACTAAATATAGAATTTAAGTTACTTGGACTTTCGCGTTTATGATCATAATTTAAACAAAAATTAAAGATAAGGCAAATACATAAAATTTTGATATAATATTATGTAATACTTTATACAGTTTCGGATCAGTTGAATGCACAGCGGAATATGGAATATTGATAACAGATTTGTTAACATATTAAAATGGATTTTATTACTTACTAGTGGGCCCGGCAGACGTTGTCCTGCCCAAACTTTTTGAATAGTCTTAAAGTGTATAAACATCTTAATATTCTCTGGTTAGCTTATTTATACAATCATTAGATTTTTCGATTGAGTTGACTTGACGATCATGACTCTCTTAAAACCCGCATGGACGAACTTTAGTATTCTTAAGAGAGTTACAATTCAACCCCTTTGCAGCTACACTTCTGTCTGCACTTACTGTCCAATAACCGGTGTTGAAAAATTTTGTACTATGCTATATTCACGAAATTCGCGAATAATTCGTATATCTCACGAACCAATACACACAAACACATCTCAATAGGCTTAAAACCTCCGTATTGATAACTTCCGACACATGCAAAAATTATGTTTGAAATTCTTCAACGAGTTCATAAGAACACGTACACATAAAACGTTAACATTAGTTAATCTGACAATGTACACAATGCCACACAAGAAAATATTCTTCTTATATTTTCTTTAGTGCTGCCAACTCCTGTCGTATAAGTGTCTTAGCCCTGCCGACGATATTTCAGACGAACTGATGGGCTGCCAATTGCCTTGACGAAACAAGTGTAAATATTAAAGAAAAACTATAAAATAATCTAGTAGGCGAGTATTATATGTTCGAAAATCGATTTGTAAGTGGCTGTGATTTTATTTTTCAGTACGAAGTCGACTTTCATAGAGTGAACATCTAAAAAAAAATTACTATTAAGTTTTATTTATTTAAAATTAAATTAATTAATGTAAATTATTATTTTTTTTTTTTAGTCTGAATTCGACTGCTCCGTACAAGTCGAATCTAAAATTATTTATATTAAAAAATGTGCACAAAGTAGGCAAGTATTATTTATTGGAAGTTCGTGTTGTAAATTATTTATTGTTTATATTTCAGTTCGAAGTCGACTTTCATATAGTGTGCATCTACAAGTAACAAAAAAATATTCATTAACAATTGTTCTTAGTAGGTAAGTTTATTTATTTAAAATTATTCTAGTATATTATTTTTTATTTTTTTTGCTTTATGAAGTCGAATTGCACACCATGAGTTGCCGGAGCTGAACCCGATAGAAACCTTACAAGACGTCCTCCGCTTTTAAAGACAATCAATGAGAATTCTTTTACCAAACTTTTTTTAAGATGATCCAAGAACAGTTTAACAATGTGCTGGAAATCCTGAATGCCAATGACTCGGATGATTATGTTCTGTCGGAGTTGCATCAGGGTATACTTAAGCGAATTGCTTTACACTTGAGAGAAAGTCCAGATAGTCCTGATTGGTTTGAAGGAGGTGTTGATGAATGAACGTCTGCTGGATGAGGACATACTCGAGGATACTTAGAAAGAGCTCGAACTTAGTAGGTAACTATTTATTTAAAATTTATTTTGCAAATTAATCAATTTCTTTTTTTTTTAGTTTTCTGTATGAAGTCGAACAACATCCAAAATTTATTTATCTTATACTTACTTTTTTAAATTCATATTAATTATGGGTAAGAACATAAGCAGTGGATCCTGGCGTTATGTGCCCAATTTTGACTTTACTTGATGGTGTCCCTAAAATTGGCATTGGCTTTACCATAGACTGTTTAAATTATACTTTTAGAAATTTAGAATTTACCCAAATTTTTAATACTTTTTTTCCACGAATGAATGCAAACTTATTATAAACTCAAGCCCAGCTTCAGATATTTTATATTCTTTTCAAGCTGTGCTGCAAGGATACGAACATTCAAATTTATTTTAAATATGGTTAAGTTGCATGCAGCAAAACTTCTTTCTTTTTGTCAGTAACAAAATCCTCCAGTGGATCTTCAAGAATGGTTCTGGTATTTGTTTTCTCATGCTGTTCATCAAGGAGAGAGCAGCCATGTTGAGCTCTTGCACAGTTTCCACGGATATATCCTCACCCAGTAGACGTGCATTCATCACCACGTTCAAACTGTTCACTGGATTATCTGGACTATCTTTAAGTGTAAAGCAATTCGCTTATTATGCCCAGATGTATCTCCGGCAACTCATGCTCATCTGATCCATTGGCATTAAGCATTTCCAGCACATTGTGAATCTGGCCTTGCATCATCTTAAAAGTTTGATTGTCGTTAAGAGCGGAGACCGTCTTTAAGGCTTCTGGCGTGTTCAGCTCTACAAATTTTCTTGCTCCATGACGATTATAATATTTTTACTCCAAAAATTGCTGTTCCCGCCTATCCTACCGTGCTCGCTGCTCCTGTTGCTGCTGCTGCTGGTGATTATCTTGTTGCTGTTAAGCTCTGGACAAGGCTGGCTAATTATTTGTCGGCCCTGGACGCCTTATAACTCTTCTACTTTTGCTGGAGTTCTTACCATTTTCGTTTTTAAATTTATTGGTGAAGATCTGTCATTAACTCATCCGAAACTCGTTCAATGCACACGCTTATTTCACGGCCCTAAATTGTAATTGGTCGAGTATTATATTATTAGTTTCACTGGAATCTAAGAAGTACAAAAATAAAACATTTGCATCAATTATCTCATCCTTCATTATGCGTATGTCCATCAGGGTTCCGATATGGTAAAATTTGCGATAGACATCCTCGAAGAGATTCTTTGGCATGTTACATATGCGTATCCACGTGTTTTCCATATATGTCAGCTCCGGATAGAAAGTTCTTATCGATAGTAATGGTTCCAAGACATTGGCCCGAGGGCGCATATTAACGTTGGAATTGTCTGGCATCATATCCAGGCTCATATTAAAGTTCCAATTATCTGGCATCATATTCGGCTTTCTGCTACAATAGATAATCCCAATGGCAATTAATTGTTCCACTGACATTTATAAGGGAATATGTATAAATTTAAATTGTATTTTATTAAAATAAATTTCTTATAATGTTTAATTTACGTTATTTATAGTAAGTTTAAAAATACGACCACTTTAATCGAATCACTATAGAATCTAGCGTTAATACCAGTATCCAAAAACTAGTAAATACGCGGGTAAATATTTTCCCTCAATTTTTTTTTAAAGTTGGTACAACTGTTACTGACAAACTATATTCGCCTGGTTTTTGTGCGACACAAAAAGTGAATTTGGCGATTTTTACAATGTCTGAAATTATTCAACAAAGTGCGATTTTTTCCTGAATGGAGTAAATGTTGCAGAAACGTTGAAAATGTTCAAGAAGGCCTACGGGGAGCGAGCTCTACCAAAATCAACAACATATGATTGGTATAAATTGTTCAAAGAAGGTAGAGAACGCGTTGAAGATGAGAGCCAATCAATCAAGGTAATGCAACAAGGAATACTATTTCAGTGTTAAGCGTCGTTTGCGTGAATCTATTCGTAAAAAGAAGCCGGATCTATGGAAAGACAACGCTTTTTATACGACGATAATGCGCCATCTCACACTGCACTGATTTTTCGTGACTTTTTCGCCAAAAATTCAACCAATATTCGGATCATTTAATGCACAGCGGAATATGAAATATTGATATTAGATTTTCTTATCATATTGAATGGATTTTATTAATTACTAGTGCAGACGTTGTCTTGCCAAAACTTTTTGAATAGTCTTAAAGTGTATAAACATCTTAAGATTCTCTGGTTAGCTTATTTAGACAATTATTCGATTTTTGGATTGACTATCATGACTCTCTAAAAACCCCCATGGACGAACTTAAGTATTCTTAAGTGAGTTACAATTTAGCCCCTTTGCGGCTACGCTTCTGTCTGCACTTAATGTCCCGGTACTAAAAATTTTCTACTATTCACGATATTTGCAAAAATTCGTATATCTCACAAACCAATACACACAATCACATCACAATAGGCTTAAAACCTCCGTTTTGATAACTTCTTATACACGCAAAAAAAAATATGTTTGAAATTCTTCAACGAGTTCATGAGAACACCCGTAACACATAAATCATAAACATTAGTTAATCTGACAATGTACACAATGCCACACAAAAAAATATTCTTCTTATATTTTCTTTAGTGATGCCAACTCCTGTCGTATAAGTGTCTTAGCCCTGCCGACAATATTTCAGACGAACTGATGGGCTGCCAATTGCCTTGACGAAACAAGTGTAAATATTAAAGAAAAACTATAAAATAATCTAGTAGGCGAGTATTATATGTTCGAAAATCGACTTGTAAGTGGCTGTGTTTTTATTTTTCAGTACGAAGTCGACTTTCATAGGAAAAAAAATACTATTAAGTGTTCTTAGTAGGTAAGTTTTATTTATTGAAAATTCGTCTTGTAAATTATTTTATTTCTTTTTTTTTTTAGTATGAATTTGACTTGGCACAGAGCGTGATTCTAAAATTATTTACTATATTTTAAAAAATGTCCACATAGTAGGCAAGTATTATTTATTTGAAATTCGTATTGTAAATTATTTATTTATTTATTATACTTCAGTTCGAAGTCGACTTTCATACAGTGTGCATCTACAAAGTAACATATTTAACACAAAAAAAAATATTGCATTAATAATTGTTCTTACTAGGTAAGTTTTATTTATTTAAAATTAATCTTGTATATTATTTTTTTTTTCATTATGAAGTCGACTTGCACAGATCGTGCGTCCAAAATTATTTATTTAAAATAATCGGATGACCATGTGCTGAAGGAGCTGAACCCGATAGAAACCTTACAAGACGTCCTCCGCTCTTAAGGACAATCAATGAGAATTCTTTACCAAACTTTTTTTTTAAGATGATCCAAGGCCAGTTTAACGGTGGGCTGGAAATGCTGAATGCCCATGACTCAGATGATTATGTTCTGCCGGAGCTGCATCCGAGCATACTTAAGCGAATTGATTTGTACTTGCAAGATAGGTCTGATATTTCAGTGATTCTGTTTGAAGGAGGCGTTGATGAATGAACGTCCGCTGGATGAGGACATATCCGAGGACACTGAGAAAGCGTTCAACATGGCTGGTCTTGGAAAAAAAATTGGAAGTGCACATAGTAGGCAAGTATTATTTATTTTAAATTCGTCTTGTAAATTTATAATTTATTTTGTATTTATCAGTATGAAGGCGACTTTCTATGAGACAACAACCTCCAAAATTTATTCTTACTTTCTGACGGTGTCAATCTTCTTACAGTGGATCTTCATAGTGGATGTGCATATTGCCTAAGACAAACTTGCTCCGGTGCATAAAAATGAGGGACAATGAGCTACAGAAGGGAGCTTCAACGTGCGTATTTCATGTTTGAGTATTCTAATCTTGTGCGGATTAATGGCCAGCGTATCAGGCCTTGGCAGCTTCTTACTCAAACGTGAAATACTCAATTTAGAAGCTATCGTCTGTAGCTCATTTTCCCGTGCAGGGCTGTGGCGCAGGACTCTGAGAGCTATTTAATGTCGCACTATATGACACCACTGTCGACGTCGAAAATGCTCTTACTATAAACTTTAAATCCAGTTTCAGATATTTTATATTCTCAAGCTGTGCTTCATGGGTAAGTTGCATGCAGCTAAACTTAGTTTTTGCTAGTAACAAAATCCTATTTCAGTGTATCTTTCTAGCCATGTTGAGCTCTTGCACAGCGGCCTCGGGTATGTCTTCACCCAGTAGAGCACCTTCAAACTGTTCACTGGACAATCAGAACTATTCTGCAAGTGTAAAGCCATTCGCTTAAGTACGCCCAGATGTAGCTCCGGCAGCACTTGCTCATCTGATCCATTGGCATTCAGCATTTCCAGCACATTGTCATATTGGCCTTTCATCATCTTAAAAGTTTGGTGAACGATTGGTTGTCCTTAAGAGTGGAGACCGTCTTTAAGGCTTCTGGCGGGTTCAGCTATACAAATTTTCTTGCTCCATGACGATTTTTACTCTAAAAATTGCTGTGCCCGCCTTTCCTACCGTGCTCGCTGCACCTATTGCTGCTGCTGATGCTTATACCATTGCTGCTGTTCCCGAGCCCTGGACAAGACTGGTTCGTTGTTGGGTATCGGCCCTGGACGCCTTAATACTCATCTATTTTTGCTGGAATTGCCATTTTCGTTATTAAATTTTTTGATCAAGATCTGCCATAAACTCATCGGAAACCCGTTCAACGCAAAAGCTTATTTCACGGCCCTGAATTGTAATTGGTCGAGTATTATATACCAGGGCATCGTTAGTTTCACTGGCAAGTGAGAAGTGCAGAAATAGGACCATTGGCATCAATTATCTCATCCTTCATTATGCGTATGTCCATCAGGGTTCCGAGAAGGTAAAATTTGCGATAGACATCATCGAAGAGATCCTTTGGCATGTTACATATGCGTATCCAGGTGTTTTTTATATATACCAGCTCCGAATAGAAAGTTTTTATCGATAGAAGCGCTTCCGGCCTTCTGTTAGGCAATCCCAATGGCAAGTAATTGTTCCACTGAGAAAAGGAGATTAAAGAAGTATCGACTCTTAACAAGAAGGATGCCAGTGCAGCAATAGATAAGGATAGAAAGTTTTTATCGATAGAAGCGGTCCCAAGACGTTGACCCAAGGGTGCATATTAACGTTGGAATTGTCTGTCTTCTTATCCGGGCGTATATTAAAGTTCGAATTATCTGGCATGATATCTGGGCGCATATTAAAGTTCGAATTATCTGGCATATCTGGGCGCATATTAAAGTTGGAATTGTCTGTCATCATATCCGGGTGCATATTGAAGTTCGAATTATCTGCCAACATATTCGGCCTTCTGCTACATAATCGCAATGGCAAATAATTGTTCCACTGACATTTATAAGGAAATATGTTAAAATTGAAATTGTATTTTTATATTAAAATAAATTCAACCACTTTAATCGAATCGCTATAGATCCTGTAACTATTTGTATTAACTTTGCGTTAATTAAAATTACGCGGGTAAATATTTTACCTCAATTATGCCAAATGCCAAGTTATATTCGCCTGTTTTTGTGCGACACAAAAAGTGAATTTGGCGATTTTTACAATGTATGAAATTATTTAACAAAGTGCGAGCAAATTTTTTTCTTGAATGGAATAAATGCTGCAGAAACGTTGAAAATGTTCAAGAAGGCCTACGGGGACCGAGCTCTACCAAAATCAACAACATTTGATTGGTATAAATTGTTCAAAGAAGGTAGAGAACGCGTTGAAGATGAGGAGAGCCAATCAATCAAGGTAATGCATTATGAATTCTCTGCGTCCGGTCAAACTGTCAACAAGGAATACTATTTGAGTGTTAATCGTCGTTTGCATGAAGCTATTCGTCAAAAGGGGCCGGATTTATAGAAAGACAACTCTTGATTTTTACACCACCATAATGCGCCATCACACACTGCACTGATTTTTCGTGACTTTTTCGCCAAAAATGCAACCAATATCGTTCCGCAACCACCATATTTTGATATAATATTATATTATACTTAGTACAGTTTCGGATCATTTCATGCACAGCGGAATACGAATATTGATATCAGATTTTTTTATTATATTAAAATAGATTTTTTTTTAATTACTAGTGGGCCCGGCAGACGTTGTCTTGCCCAAACCTTTTGAATAGTCTAAAAGTATATAAACATCTTAATATACTCTAGTTAGCTTATTTAAGCAATCATTAGATTTTTGGATTAGTTGACTTTCAAGACTCTCCAAAAATCCGTATGGTCGAACTTATAAGTATTCTTAAGAGAGTTACAATGCAACCCCTTTGCGGCTACGATTCTGTCTGCATTTAATGTCCAATACCCGGTGTAGAAAAATTTTCTACTAAGCTATATTCACGATATTTGCAAAAATTCGTATATCTCGAACCAATTCACATAATCACATCATAATAGGTTTAAAACCGCCGTATTGATAACTTCTAACACACTCAAAAATCATATTTGAAATTCTTCAACGAGTTCATGAGAACACCCGTTACACATATAACATTAACATTAGTAAGTATGACAATGTACACAATGCCACACAAAAAAATATCCTTCTTATATTTTCTTTAGTGCTGCCAACTCCTGGATCTTAGCCCTGCCAACGATATTTTAGAAAAACTGATGAGCTGTCAATTGCCATGACGAAACAAAGAAAAATTATAATATGATCTAGTAGGCGAGTATTATTTGTTAGAAAATCGACTTGTAAGTGGCTGTGACTTTATTTTTCAGTACGAAGTCGACTTTCATAGAGTGTACATCTAGAAAAAAATTACTATTAAGTGTTTTTAGTAGGTAAGTTTTATTTATTTAAAATTCGTCTTGTAAATTGTTATTTTTTTTTTTTTAGTATGAAATCGACTTGCACAGAGCGTGAATTTAAAATTATTTATTTTAAAAAATGTGCACATAGTAGGCAAGTATAATTTATTTGAAATTCGTATTGTGAATTATTAATTATTGTTTATATTTCAGTTCGAAGTCGACTTTCATAGAGTGTGCATCTACAAGTAACATATTCAACAACAAAATATTATTTTTTTTTTGCATTATGAAGTCGACTTTCACAGAGCGTGCATCTTAAATTATTTATTTAAAAAATAATCAGATTACCATGTGCTGACGGACCTGAACCCGATAGAAATACGTTTACAAAACTTTTTTTAGTATGTTCCAAGGCCAGTTTTTGAGCATGTGCTGCTGGAGCTACATCTACATCCAGTGATTGGTTTGAAGGAGGTACTGCTAAATGCACGTCTATTGGGTGGAAACATACCCGAGAACACTGGGAAAGAGCTCAACATGGCTGCTCTCTTGGAACCGTTTCTATTAATAAAAACTGTCTATGCGAAGCTCCCATAAATAGGAAGCACTTGGATACGCATATTTAACATAACAAAGGATCTCTTCGATCATGTTTATCGCAATTTTAAAGTAGGCAAGTATTATTTATTTAAAATTTGTAAGTTTTTTTTTTTAAATATATTATTAAGTGCACATAGTAGGCAAGTATTATATACATATTTAAAATTCGTATTGTAAATTAAATGTTTGTTTTAGTTTCAGTACGAAGTCGACATTCTAAGAGTGAATATCCAAAATTTATTTGTTTTTTAAATTCATATTAATTATGGGTAAGTGATATGCAGAAAAACTTCTTATTTTTTTAGTGACAATCTTCTTCCAGTGGATCTTCAAGAAATCCAGGGAGTCTGAATGGTTCTGGTATTTTATATTCTCAAAATATCAATTATCTAATCCTTCATTATGCGTATGTCCATCAGGGTTCCGAGAAGCTAAAACTTGCGATAGACATCGTCGAAGAGATCCTTTGGCATGTTACATACGCGTAACCAGGTGTTTTCCATTTGTGGCAGCTCCGGATAGAAAGTTTTTATCGATAGAAACGGCTCCAAGACGTTGACCGGGCGCATATTAACGTTGGAATTGTCTGGCATCATATCCAGCCTTCTACTAGATAATCCCAATAACAATTAATTGTTCCACTGCGAAAAGGAGATTAAAGAAGGATGCCAGTGCAGCAAATCTAACCACCTTCAATCAATACTTTAAAAGCTCATTCAAGGCTTATGACTATAGCGCCGCACCATCACTGAGATTCTTAAGGAAATCAATAGGGAACACATTTGATCAGCCTTTTTCATTTGATCCGCCATTTTCCAAATTAGTAACGTGATATTACATTTTCGATTATTTGATCTTGAACAAAATTTGTGTGGCATTCGTCCTCCGTGTCCAGGTTGGACTCCCTGGACTCGCTGGATTCGCAGGACTCGCTGGATTCGTCACTCCATTCTTCGTCTTCAATCTCCATTGGCTTTGAAGTTTGTGTGGCATTCGTCTTCCGTCTCCATGCTGGATTCGCTAGACTCGCTGGATTGGCTGGAGTCGCTGGATTCAGATTCAGACTCACTCCATTCTTGGTCCTCAATCTCCATTGGTTTTATATCTTCGCTGCTGTTGTTTTGACACTCCAAATTTTCTTGTGACATTATTGTATTTTACTAAAACTTTGCTTATATAAAAAAAATGTTGAGGATAACATTTTTTTTGTCTTTGAATTTAAAATGTTGATAAAATTTTATAATAAAATAATTTTTCGATGTTACCGTATCATTTATGTTTCATTTATGTTATTCGTTGATCGAATCGCTATACATCCTGTAACAATTTGTTTCAATGGATACAACACTTTAATCTTTACTATCTGCATAACTTAATTAAAATTGAGACATCCCGACTTTAATATCCATGCGTTTTCTTTAATTTGTGACATGTGGTTTTTAATTTCGACTGGGTAGCTTTCATGGCGAACTTGTGCGAAATTCTTATCCAGGACCGGTTTAAGATGTATAACACGAAGTTTTGGGGATTTGTTTACTTTTCATTAAGCGGAATGCATCTTAACAGGGCTGGCAAAATCCTACACTGAACCCTCCTCGAGGGTGCCGACTGGTAATAGGTATCACAGAAATTATAGGGAGGTGTCTAGCTAAGGTAAAGCTCCATGAGCAAGTGTTCGTTACTCATTAATAGTACAGCATTTCAAAATGGAGTTTTACCACGGTGTGAGGTAAAGGGCTGGATCAAGGTGTTATGCGACCCGTGCCAAGGATCAGCCTGGCTGGGGGCCCTTTTGAAAATAGCCCAGTCTCTAACGTGAGCTTACGGATACCTGGCGCCCTCCGTAATAACTTGCCTTACCTGCGTAGTTCGGAGCTATGCGCAGGCGGACACTCGTGACGAGATGGGAGCCAGTAGTTCCTTTCGGCTGCCGGATCACTGTAGCGTCTGCCAAGCAGAAATCATGGCTATTAAAGAAAGCCTATTATTTTTAGAGAAAAGTGTTCTCACCACAAGAGAAATCAATATTTACTCAGATAGCCAAGCGGCCCTTAAATCGTTAAAATCTCCCAAAATCACCTCGAAGACAGTGATAGAATGTATCGATGTATTAATAAAACTAGCACAATATTTTACTATAAATCTGCTCTGGGTTCCGGGTCATAGAGACATAGAAGGTAATTGCAAAGCAGATGAATTAGCTAGATTGGGTACAACAATGCCAATCCTGCCAGATAAAGCAACTTGGAAGCTGCTAATAGACATACCATTAAATCCGTCAATGTCCTACGGACTCAATCCTCGACCTGTGCAACAAGTAGATTGACGTGGCCAGAATGGAACATGGGCCGCACAAACCGACTGCTGAAACTTAACAGGAATGACGTAAGAAACCTAGTTGGGGTTCTAACAGGGCACTGCCTAATCGGTAGACACGCCAGTAGATTGGTGGCGCCTTATAACGACTACTGCAGAAGTTGTAGAGACGCTGAAGAAGAAGAGACTGTAGAACACCTTCTATGCGGCTGCATGGCTCTGTGTAGAAGAAGGCTAAATACTCTTGGACAAAGCTTTCTGGACGACATGACAGAAGTTGCAAATGTAAAACTAACAAAGATTGTTAGTTACATAAAGACTACAGGTTGGTTCAATGAGGACAGCTTAGAGAGAGGAGAGGGATAGCCCCGGTGGTATCACAATGGGCCTACAACAGGCCTAGGTGCGTCAAATGACAGCCACTTTACCTTAACACCTCAATGCGAGATGGAAATTCTAACAGAGGTTTGGGAAAGCGATGTGCTGTATGGAACAGACGAATTTATCTGTACTAAAAACAACAAAATTTCAAAGAACATCTTGAAGAATTAGCATACGCCGACAACATCGCCCTCCTTGCCGTCAAAAGGTCGGACCTGCAGTTGAACCTGGATCAGCTCAGCGCTCGCGCGGACGTTAACAAGACCGAATTTATCTCGAACTGCGACGATAATAACGTCCCAAGTTTCACAGTGTATGGGAAAGGACTCAATCGCAAACAGGATTTTTGCTACTTGGCAGCAAAATAACTGCAGCAGGCGGTTTATCCGCTGACATCGCCAACCGTATAAACAAAGCCCGCGGTGCCTTCGCAGTACTAAACAGCATTTGGTCATCTAACGCGATATCGGTCAAGACGAAACTTCGGATTTTTAACTCCAACGTAAAATCCGTCCTGTTATATGCTTGCGAGTCCTGGTCGCTTACATCGGTTCTGATCCGGAAACTGCAAACCTTTGTCAACTCATGCTTGCGTAAAATCTTAAGGATTTGGTGGCCAAGCACCATTTCTAATGCGGAATTACTGAAAGCCACTAATGAGCTTCCTATTGAATTAATAATCAAACGCCCCCTTTTCGGGTGGATCGGGCACACCCTTCGCCAAGACACCTGCGAAATCTGTAGAGCTGCGCTTCCATGGAACCCGCAAGGCGCAAGAAGCCGTGGAAGACCAACAACCTCTTGGCGTCGCATGGTGGATGCTGACCTTCGGGACTCCCATACAGACTGGAATAGCCTCAAACAACTTGCAAAAAATCGGTCGGCCTTCAATTCTTTTGTTTTGGCCCTACGCTCCAACCGGAGTTAGAGGAACTTATATATATAAAAACAAACCCTATTTTCCCCACAGGGGAAACCATTGAACCGTCTATTGGGAGAAATTATTCACTAAATATTTGTTACAATGTGAAAGATTGTGTTAATTGCATTACCCTATAGTCAAATTTGCGGTAATTTTTATTATCTAATAACTAAATGCACAGGATCCGAAAATTAAAGTCGTTTTTCATAAATTTTGTGGATCCATTAACCGACCTAGCCATAATTATTTGCCGGTTGTTGCGTAACAAAATTGCTATTCCAATGCAATTAAAAGCATATAAATTCTATATTTGTGTGTGTATGAGTGTATCTATGAGTGCGAGTATGTGTGCGTGTGTGCATGTGTATTGCATTTGCGACAAAATTATTATCATTATCATAATATATGTGTAAAATATATTATGGCTGTGTGTGTGTTATGGCAAGCAAAATTAAAGAAATATAAAATTAAATTTACATAATGTGAATGCATTTAAATAATATAAATCAGATAAGAGCCAACGTGATAAAGTGCAGGGAGCACAATGGGAAAGAAACAGAGAGGGGAGGGGAAGGGTTAGAGCGTGTGAAGCAGACAGAGCTCATTAACGTATATAAATTAACCTTTTTGCACAAAAATTACAGACAGCTCGCTATTTAACGCACTTTTATATGTACACTTACTATATATATATATAATGTACATATATATATATACATTTTTCCAACGATTATTTTATATGAATTGCACAAGTGAAAAGTGTGCAAGGGCAATGAGTGGGGCATGTTGATTGCACTAACGTTTTGTATGGAAAAACTGAAAATTGACTACTGAAAGGCGAGAAGCCAATGCCATGATCTTTCTTATGTAAGTTGCCACGATTATGTGCTGCAACAATCGAGTTAATAAGCCATATACCCATTCACTGAACAATTTCCAACTTTATGAAAGGTAATTCAAAGTTGCGGACCACGCTGCGTATGCGTAATATGAGAAATAACGCGCTGGCTGGCTGCAACGCAACGATTTTCACTGCTTTTCAATGATTTCGAGGATTTCGAATACAATAAGCATCCATTTGATTGAAGCACTACTCGAATGCTTAAGCCGCAGTAAATTTAAAAGCAAATCAAAGGGGCGGTTGAGTAAGAGGATGGGTTGTGCCTCGCCTCGCCTTGGGGCAATAAATCAAGTGGAGAGGTTGGCCTAAGTAAATGGCTTATTGGCTTTTGAATTTAAACAATCCAATCGATGTTGACGTATGTCACATTATCATAGCTGCTGTCGTTGCCAGGACTGACAGGATAGAGGAGCACACAGCAGGATGTCACTTCGAGATGGCATCGTTTAAGCAACTTTAAAGTATGTCAACTTCCGTTGGAAATTCCAATATTTTTTTGTTATTTACATATGGAAAGTGCAGCAAGCCACCATGTTCAACTATTTCCTACGACGACTACGAACGACTTTATTAGCAATAAATCACTAGATAAATTACGTTAGTTTTTCCCAGTTTTTGTTTGAGAAAATCTAAAATAAAAGAATTTTGTAAGTGAGAACTTTATTTAAAAAGTAGTTGGTTTGCTTTATGACTTTTAAAGCACTTTTTAATTAAACTTATTACTCCTTATATTTCTTAACTATCTTTAATTGATTTTTATTAAAGGGTTCTCTTTTTTGTTTATGGCTTATTGAGCGAATAATATTATTATGGCACCTCAGGATCTTTTGTAATTTGCATATTAATATTATTTTATTTGTTTGTGATGTTACAACATGATATGTGATTAATGTAAAATTTTTAATTTGCATAATAAGAATGTGTTTTATTTACAATTTTAATAAATTAAAACAATATTCCAAAAAGAGAGCTAACATGCATGAAAGTTTATGTGCATAATAAAAATATATAATTTGTTTTAAAATAAAAAACAACATATAAAATTAATTTTATGAACATTTAATAAGAGCAGCTTTCTTTGAAATTATAAACATAAAAAGGAATTTGAAATGACCCAACAATATAAAAAAAAAAACCTCTTGCCTCAAGGATTTCAGTCCAGATGACAACAAAATAAAAAAAAATAAGCATCTTGCCTCAGGGTTTCGAGTCCAGATGACCAGGGAATAGAAAAAGAGGGTTTTTTAAAACCATATTTTAGTGCTTTTTCTCCTTCAAGAATTTATCTAGCATAATATAGATTATTTTTTCCATATTTCTCAGTCATATATATTCTTTCTAATACTATCCATTTTCAATTTTTAAAATATAAATTTATAAGATAATTTCATAAGATGATGGAGTGAAAAAAAATTTGTTTTTTATTATTTTTATATTTATATTCAATATTTTTTCAAGACTATTAATTTTTATTACGTCACAATTTATTCCTGTAAAACCAATTATGTCTTGTTACTCCTGGTGCCATCTATCATTAATAATAAAAAATAATATAATAATTTTATTAAATAATTTTATAACATTTTTTAAATATTTATAATATGGAATGAGGCCTAAAATTGCTTTTATCATTTTGTATTTATACTCAAAATTTTCTCCGACCCATTTTTTTTAATTACAGCAGAAATTATTTGTACAAGACCAATTATGTGCTATTACTCCTGGCGCCATCTAGCATAAGCTGCTGGCGCCATCTGTGTGTCAATTGCCCAAATATGGGTAATTTGTTTCAAACGCTACACAAAGTATTGCTTTTGCAGCGCAAAGGCTTTAAAAAAAAAAATTTAAGATACTGAAAGAAGGCCACGACCGATTTACATTTTACTTCAAATGCGTTTCTTATATCAAGATCATTACTTTATAGACATAAATTTTTATTTTGAGAGCGTTACAAATGTTTTTTCGATTCTTAAATAGAATTCCAAAAATTTGTATTTAAGAATGCTTATTATTATTTCAAGAAGTGATTTTAAAGTAAATTGCTAAAATTACCTACACCAAAGGCAATTTTTCTTTATTCAGATTCAAATTCATGTTCCCAGAAAGTTTTTTTTTTTTAATTTCGGTCAAAAGAGGTATAAAGAAAATAATTCCAGATAGCTTCTCAGGCAGAAACTTTTAATTTGAGTATAGTTTTAATTATTTTAGATGAAATGACCTAAAAGAACAGTTTTTTTGAATCCATTGTCAATTGTTTTCATTTAAAGGAAAAAAGAATACAAAATTCATGGAAGTAATTTTATTTCAAGCAAATTCTGACTAAAATTAAGAGTAGCAATTTTTCCTTAGTGTGATAATTGATAGAAAAATAATTGCCGTAAGTAACTAGTCGGGAAATTGAACAATTCTTTTTCTCCAAAGATGAGATTTTTAAAATTTTTATTTTCCGCTTAAGTAGAATAGACAACCTTTCCAAAATGCTCCGATTCATAAAAATTGTTTTTATTTCAAGCAAATTCTGACTAAAATTAAGACTACCAATTTTTCCTTAGTGTGAGAATTTATAGAAAAAAAAATTGCCGTAAGTAACTAGTCGAGAAATTGAACACTTCTTTTTTCTCCAGAGATACTTTTTAAATTTTTTTATTTTCCGCTTAAGTAAGTTAACCTTTCCAAAATGCTCCGATTCACAAAAATTGTTTTTTTTTTTGCTGTTCGTACAAATATCGTTTTTCAAATAAAGTTTTAGACACTTGAAAAGTTAGTTATTTCTGTATATTTATATACATTGTCGACATGGAAAATATAGCTGCTGCGTCCATCCAGAAAATCTGATATTTGGAAAAATTTTCTATTTTCGTCTATAAAAATCGACGCCTGGGTCTGTACGCTTTTACATCATAGATCACCTTACCGTGTTTGTTTGTCAGGCATATCTTCCCCGCCCTGATCCAGGACTCTTGGATTAGCCCTATTTGTGAGGTACCCTAAGTAAACCTCATATCTTTATCCAAAGTCTTCCCCTCGACCAACCTACCAAAGAGCAACCCTCGACATCCCTGGTGACCAAGGAGGGACCTTCATACGCGGCCGTTGCCAAGATGCTAAAGAGCTGGGTAAGTCACTTACAAAAACAAACGAAATATATCGATAACAATTTTATTTGCTTGTCTCACGCAGAACCACCAATTTCTACACCACATTGCTCACGCTTGTATGATATTTTCCCCGATGAGAACAAATGTGATGTGTTCTGGAACTGCTGAAACGGTGAACCCTCCAGATATCAGTGCTAACCCGGTTTGGCCTATCGATTGTGCCTGAGGAATACCCTCAGGTGATCCTGAACAGTGAGGGAATCTCTCTGCTTGGGCAGGCGATATTGGAAGAAAAATTTAATTTTGGATGAATAAATGAATTGAAAATTGAAATTATTGGAAGAATTAGTATCATAGGGTTGGGACTCCCCAATTTCGTTTGATGGGATCCACTTCAGGGTGGGCCATATGGTCGTAGACTGCACTGACAAAGAGTCGACTGAGTGTTTGCGGCTGGCAGCCTCCTCCCAGCGTATGTGGAAAGGAGTTCCGCTAGATGTGAAGATGGGCGACGACATACCGTTGGCGCATAGCATCACCATCTTCTGCCCTAGGACTGGGGAGAAGCCGACGGAGTGGGCTTTGGAGCTCATCCGTCACAACCGTCTGAGCACAGAACACTGGAGGCAATTGTCGAGAAGAACAAAGGAGGTGGTTTAATTCTCGTCCTTGGCATTGACGACAGTTCTTGCACCGAGATCATTCGGACTGATCACAACTTAAATTTAGGTTTGGTAGTAAACCGACTGGTCAAGGGTTTAAAGAAAGACAAGGCGACTGCCAAAGATCCTGATACACTGGCCCCACTTCTAAAATCTGCTGCGGAAGAGGAGGGACTTAACACCTCCGACTTCCTAGCAGATCTGGCGGATGATGAGGAGTTGAATGTAACCGTGATCGAGGCGATCGACATAGAAGCCCAACCTCCAATGTCTTTGCTGGAACTGGCCATGGAGCTGGGCATATAGCATTGAAAAGTGGTTCACTTTCCCGTATTTTAATTTTTTATAGAGGCAGTCAGTTCCTTTTTAAAAAAGGCCTTTTTCAGAAAATTCTAAATGTCCGTTGAACACGATTAGCTAAATGTAGAGTTTTCATTAAAAAAACTAAATGAGCAATTTTTTGTAAAATTTAATTTTACTAGCGAAAAAAATTGCAAACTTTATATAATCATTAAAATTTATAAGCTATGTAACTTGCCTTCCCAACCAGACTTTCTTAAGCTTAATCTCTTTAAGCCAACTTCAACATAAGCTGTTTATTCCCTTGAGTAAATTTGAATTTGCACATTATATTAATAATATAAGATATTGTTATATTTATGTATAAAGTATATATTGTTATCTGTATAATATTTCTGGCACCTGTGCATTCATAAGATTTAAATTAATGCTAATCAAGTGTCTTCTGCTTAACTGCATCTCTTTGCTCACTGATTTTGATTTGGCCATTCAAAGTTGGTTAGCTGCTTGGCTAGTTGACTGTTTGGTTGGTTGGGTTGGTCGACTGGTTGGTTGGTTTGGCTAGGAAGTTGGTTGCTGTTGGGCTGTTGGTGTTGCGTAGCAGTTGGTCAGTTGGGCAATATGGCAGCCAGAGAGTTGGCACAATTGTGTCCTGTGGAATTTGGCAGGCTTCAAACTGCCGTTGGCTGGTTGCCATGTGCTGGCCGCATTCCTATTCAGAGCATTACTCGTTAGCTCGTACACATAACTTGGCTAATTAGCTGGTCAAACGGCCATGAAAATGCCAGTCAAATGTATGCAGCCCTAAAATATGCAACGAGAAATGTGTCACTTTATCAAAGGCTTATATTATTGGCAGAGGGCATAGCAAAGTCGGCAGTACTACGAACTTACATGGGAGATATATATATGGTGAATATTGTAGGAGTGCTCGTACATTTCCTTAATGAATTATTGAATTGTCAGTTAATGAAAAAATCCACGTGCTAATTATGCACGCATTCTGACCTTTAGTTTGTTGGGCCATTGTTTACAGCGCCCTAGCCCAGTTAATTGATGAAAATGGCGCACAGGCGGAAGAACAGAAGGAGTGAAGAGAAGAAGAAGTGAGGAGGCGGCAGCGAGAACAAAGTTAATTCAATCATAAAAGCGGACTATAACTATAAAATACACGTACCTATAAAAAAATATAAAGTAAATTGGGAAATGCATGATAAATGTCAACCAACAGCAGAAATCGAAGAAAAATGGGTTGTCCAAACCGAGCGGTTGGAAAAACCTTGTAAAATATTAATGCCCTCCAGCATATAAATAAAATAAGTAGTAATTGTGGCTGGCTGTTTGGTGTAGATGGTTGCCAGGGGGGTGGGGTGTAGGGAAATGTGGGTAGCCGTTGAAAGGTTTCCTGTTTGTTTGCTTGTTGGGTGTATTGGATATTTCGGATTGTTGCTGAGAGTCGTTATGTCTTGCACAAAAAGTTATGAAAATTGCATTTTAATCTGAAAACGAATTGTTTATTATTTCGCTGAGGTTTAAATTTGTTGAAATAATTGCATATACGGTGCGGGGGGCACAGAGGGTAACTCGAACTGGAAATGGAAATGGGCAATGGGCAACGGGCAATGGCAATCGGAGGCAACTCTGCCAACAACGGCAATGGCTGCCCAACAAGCGACCACCACAGGAACACAACAATACACATACACACACACACAGACATACCAATACATCGCGTAACAATTGCAATGGCTGGCAACGCTGTTCTGTTCGCAGCAGCAGCAGCAGCCGAGGCAGCAACAAAAACAATGGCAATATCGGTGAACAAAGAACGGCAAAATTGTGCATGTAATCAGTTTCAAGTGTGTGTGTGTGTGTGTCTCTGTATTGAAGGTAGCCATTTCTCTTTCGCTCTCGCTTGGGGTCTGCTTGGCTTGCTTGTCATCTGAAAAGTATGCAACATCGTCGTCACGACTTTGTTGCTCTCATTTTTTGTTGCTGTTGTTGTCCTTGCGTTGTTGTTGTTGTTTTATATTGCCGCCTGCTTTTTGGGTTTATGAGTAAGAGTCTCAATGTTGTGTTTATGTATCTGTGTGTGTGTGTGTCTGTTGTATATGCCCGCCAAAGTTGTTTCATGCGCAAAAATTGATTTTTATGCACTTTTGTGCCACACACTCTCACACACACACACACACATTCACTTACACGTGCCTCAACATCGTACACATATGAATTATTGTTCATAAAGTATATTTTATGAAAGCAACGAGTCATAGCAAATTATAAGGTATTAAGTGCGCGATGCGCGGCACGTACCAGCAGTCTGGCAACACTCTCCCTCTCATACAAGCACATACCCACACACACACACACGTTCTGAAACACATACATGTATAAGTACCTACTACTACCTGGCCAACACTTTGTAGCGACAGCATAAAAAAAAATGTCATAAAAAAAGCTCGTGTCGCCTTTTTTTTATCCCCGCCTTCTTTGCTCCAGCTATATTACAATAATTGCAAAATTGTAGCAGAGGCGCAAAAAAAAAAGGAAAAAGATTTTTGAAACATGATTTCGCTTTAAAAAGGCAGCGACAGAGGCGTCAACGCACACAAACAAAAACAGCTCCTTGGAAATTAAGTAGTTACACACTAGCCCAAAGCACACTGAGAGAAATAAGAGAGTATCAAGAGGCCCAAAGGAGTTTGTGAGCACTTTCTGGTTCATGCTCTAGAAGAAAATTTAAGACTGTATGATCAAGTTTTTGAATGACCATTTTTAAAACGATATCTCCAACTATTCAGACTGGGTTGGCGATTAAAAATTTG
Source organism: Chymomyza amoena (assembly GCA_037043745.1). Classification (NCBI taxonomy): domain Eukaryota; kingdom Metazoa; phylum Arthropoda; class Insecta; order Diptera; family Drosophilidae; genus Chymomyza; species Chymomyza amoena. Next base: position 51,825 of record JBAMAX010003172.1, read on the forward strand.
AGAATTAAAATTCATAAAAATATAGAGAGCGAAAATTCACTATAGATGTTGATCTCAAGAGCTCAAATGCCCAGCTTGATTATTCGTTAGAGGAATTTAAGGATTACCTTAATCATAAAATCTGTTAGATTTCAACTAGTATTGTACACTAAAAATGAGCTATAATTTTTACTAGGAAAGTGGAGTCTCCAGAAGTAGCGTCTGGAATGAAGCTACTATAATCTTTAGGATCTAGGCGTGTCATATAGAAAGTCAAATGAATGAAGATGCCGGATGGAGAGGTCTTTCAAGAATTTATTTTGTTGACATGGAGGTTACAATATGCTACAGTATAATACCTAAAATAACTCCATCCCTTCAGTTTTTGGATATACTAAAGGTAGTCGGCACTTGTATGTATATTAGGTATCCAAATGTCAAGTTTGGTTACCCTAGCTCTAATGCAGTAACTGCAAAGAATGGCCTGCATATGTATGCCAGAAGCTATGCGCACCTGTCCTCACTGCCACCTTAGATATATTAACGGAGATCTCACTGCTATCATACCGTTGTCGATAAGAATTGGGAGGGCAAGGGACGACTCCAGCTTTACCAAAAAGATGCTGCTGATCTAGCAGTAGGATCTACCTATGCTTCTGCAGCCAAGGGTTGAAATGCTTGCTGAGTATAGGTTAACTCGGAACTTTCGAGGCTTGACCTTTTTGCGGCAGTTCACTCTATAAACCACATGTGACAAAGTGGTACACAGACGGATCACTCACTGAGCAAGGAAGCGGCCTGGGGGTAGTAGGAACTCAGGACCAAATATTATGATCCTTTAGACAGACACGCCAGTATTCTCCAAGCTGATATCTGTGCTATTCGAAGATGTGGACGAACTCAATACCGCAAAACGACGTACGCGATGTAGTCAGGATAGTTCCATCCTGTCGTGGTAGATCAAGTCAGCAATAAACCCGTTAAGTCAATCCAAATTACCTCAAATTTGGTTACAGAAGTACCCAACATCACTGCACGACTGTAGGATCCGGGCGTAAGCTCAGGGTTAGATGGAGTTCCAGGACACGGCAATATTCTTGGAACCGACCCTAGCAGATAAGCGCAAGAACTGCTGCAGCAGGACTGATAATCGATCCTGAACCTCAGCAGCTGTGTACTGTACTGGGTATAGAGGCAGAATGTTTGGTTCGCCTAGCTTCCCTTGAGCGCAGGATACCGAGGGCGCAGATCTCTATGGCATGAACCCTCAGCTTGAACTACAACCGGGTAAGAGGCTCAAAGTCGATGAGAGACGTACGGGTAGAATGACGGGCCTTCTGATTCCGGACACCGTACACTCCTGCTAGCGAAGTAAAACAGAATTGGCACAGAGTAAGAAACTTCTACCGCATATAATATGTCAATGTATGGCACTCGCTGAGCCTATCAGAGACTAGCTTCCTGGGCATGTACGCTCTCCCACCGGAGACCATGTCTTACTATAACTCCAAACAAAATACTGCAATACACGCAGGCCTTCAGGACTTTTGGTGAGACCTCTAAGCCATGAAGGGGGTACAATAGATCCAAGCCTGGGTCGCAGTACACGCAATAATAATATAATATAATATACCTTAATATACCCTATCAAATAAATCAACCCATGTCAATGTTCTTTTGGAACTCAATAGGATTTCTTAAGGTAGATTAATCTCAATTAAATTCAAAGTGAGTTGAGCTTATATTTAAATTTGATTATAACATTTTATTTTATTATTGTATTTATTTTATTTCTGTTAAATTTAAGGGCAATAAGTCCAGCAGGCATAAAATTACAATTCAATGTTTACAGAAATGAATGTTTAATACAATGGCTTTCGCTATTTACATTAAATCATGTTATTTTACATATATACATCAACATAATTATTTTATGTAGATTGCATAGCAATTTGTGTGCCTGTTTGAATTACATTCAAATTTTAATGAACTCACATAATTACAAAAATAAGGAAAAACGTGTAACATTTTATTCGGATTTGTTTTGAAACCGATATTTTGGTGCTTTGAATGCGATTACTTTGTTATTTTTGCAAGAGATATCAAATCAAATTAGTAAAATAGGTTCAAAGTTGTAAGAATTAACCTGAAATAATTATTTTTAAATATCCGAAATAAATGTTGTGCTTACGTTAATATATAAACACACGTTGGCATATCGATAACTGATAGTAGCCACAGGGTTAATGTTTTGCACGAAAAAAAACCTTGTTTAAAAAAACAACTACTATACATTGTGGCTAATTACAACAAAAACTAATTTTGAAAATTTACGAAAAAAAAACCATTTTGTTGGGGCACTTTGGAGAGTTGGAGACATTACTCGATGAAGATTCGTGTAAAACTCCAATTGATGCGTTTGAGGCATGCACTCAGAGAAAAACGGCCAGAATATGAAAAAAGACATGATTTTATTTTGCAACATGACAATGCTTGGCTCCATGTCGTGAAAATCGTAAAAGCATACTTCGAAACTTTAAAATGGGAGGTGGTATTTCACCCGCCGTACTCTCCGGACATCGCCCCCGATTACCTATTTCGATCGACTGACCAGCGTTCCCTTATGAAAGTACCACGAATTGGATCTATTCATGGATAGCCTCAAAAGGCAAGTCGTTCTTCCGAGCCGGAATCCGAAAATTACCAGAAAGATGTGGAAAAGTAGTGGCTAGCGATGTACGATACTTTGAACTTTCAATTTTGTATCCATTTTTTCAGAATAACTAGTTGAAAATTTAAAAAATAAAAGTCCAGATATTAATTCAAGGTGCCTATAATATTATTGAGTACAATTTATTTAAAATTCGCAGAATCGAATAATTACATTATATTAATTTTAGTCAGTTTTTCGTTTTCGTCTTATATACAGGTTTGAATCCTTGGTCTTAGAGTGGTTTTTCATTTCATAGTGACTATATATATATCAGACCTCGCAAAAAACTGTCAAACCATTTTTCCAACTTTTGGAGGGCGAGTCCATACCCGAGAATTCAGTCTCGTTAATCAATCTAGTTGGATGCATCAATACATTATTACAAATTAGTTGCTAACTCTAAAATAATATTTATTTTGAGCTTCCGTAATCGAATATGGGCTTACAGACATGATGCAGATGCTTCAATTTTAAGCCAGCAACAAGCACTTTTCCAAAATTGGTAAAAGCTCTTAAAATATAAAATAATAATAAATAATAATAATATTAGGTTGTCAAAAAAGTCTTGCGGTATTTCCGCAAGCTTGTCTTTGCAAGCGCGTAGTTCTAGTTGTATTCGTCGCATCGGTTCACGCTAGAGCTTTTTGGAAAGATCTTTTCACGTGCTAACACGTGTTTGATTAATTGTTGTTTGCTTTTAGTCGTTCGTGAGTTATAGCGTCGCAAACATGGAGCAAAATAAAGAGAAAATACGGCATATTTTACAGTACTACTACGATAAAGGCAAAAATGCATCTCATGCTGCCAATAAAATTTGTGCAGTTTATGGACCCGATACAGTTTCCATTTCCACCGCACAACGATGGTTTCAACGTTTTCGTTCTGGTGCAGAGGTGATCGAAGATGCGCCACGGTCCGGAAGGCAGGTTGTCGAAAATTGCGATAAAATCGCTGAATTGATCGAAAGAGACCGGCATAGTAGCAGCCGTAGCATCGGCCAAGAGCTGGGCATGAGTCATCAAACCGTTATAAACCATTTGAAGAAGCTTGGATTGAAAAAGAAGCTCGATGTATGGGTGCCACACGACTTGACGCAAAAAAACATTTTTGACCGTATGGATGCATGCGAATCGCTTCTGAATCGCAACAAAATCGACCCGTTTTTGAAGCGGATGGTGACTGGCGATGAAAAGTGGGTCACTTACGACAACGTGAAGCGTAAACGGTCGTGGTCGAAAAGCGGGGAAGCTGCCCAGACGGTGGCCAAGCCTGGATTGACGGCCAGAAAGGCCTGTGTGTTTGGTGGGATTGGCAGGGAATCATCCACTATGAGCTGCTCCCCTATGGCCAAACGTTCAATTCGGACCTGTACTGCCAACAACTGGACCGCTTGAATGCAGCACTCATGCAGAAGAGGCCATCTTTGATCAACGGAGGCCGAATTGTCTTCCATCAGGACAACGCCAGGCCACACACATCTTTGGTGACGCGCCAGAAGCTCCGGGAGCTCGGATGGGAGGTTCTTTTGCATCCACCGTATAGTCCGGATCTCGCACCAAGTGATTACCACCTATTTCTGTCCATGACGAACGCGCTTGGTAATCGGAAGTTGTCCACAAGAGAGTCCTGTGAAAATTGGCTCTTCGAGTTTTTTGACAATAGGGAAGCGAGCTTCTATAAGAGGGGCATTATGAAGTTGGCATCTCGTTGGGAACTCGTCATCGAACAAAACGGCGCATATTTGACTTAAATCGCATTATTATAACCAATTTTATGAACAATTGAAAATTCAATAAAAATACCGCAAGACTTTTTTGACAACCTTATATATATTCTAAAATTTTCAGAAACTTTTGAATAATCAGCTGACAAAATATTTTTTTTGCCATTGGGACGATTGGGCTTTGATTTCGATATCATAACTATATACCCATGATTCGTCACCAGTTATGACCCTTTTGAGTAAATCTGGGTCGACGTTGACGTCATTCAACAGATCTTGATCGATGCTCATGCGACGGTTCTTTTGGTCAAAATTTAGCAATTTCGGAACAAACTTCGCTCACACACGTCTCATGCCCAAAACGTTAGAAAAAATTTCATGGCACGAGCCAAGCGATATACCGACATCCTCAGCAACTTCTCTGATAGTGATACGACGATTTTCCAAAACAATTTTCTTCACTGCTTGAACGTTTTCATCAGTTGTTGACGTGCTTGGGCGTCCAGAGCGAGGCTCGTCATTGGCATCTTCCCGGCCATCTTGGAAGAGTTTGTACCACTTGTAAACATTTTTTTTACTCAGAACAGTTTTACCGTATGCTACTGTTAACATTTCAAGTGTTACGGAGCACTTAATTTTATTTTTTACACAAAATTTGATGCAAATCCGTTGATCCATATTTTTCGATAGCAAAAAATCGCCGAGCACGCAAAACACTTATAACCTTTACGCCTCTCACAACCAAACAAAAAATGCCATTCACTTGAAATTTGGTACAGATGTTCGGGAAGAGTATACCAACACAATAAAAAAAAATCGATAATCGAAAATACGTTGCCCGCGAAATTGCTTAAGTTACATTATTTTTTGAACACACCCCGTATCATATTACAAATAACAAGAACTACTTTAAAATTGGTAAAAGCCTTTAAAACATAAAACCTTTACTAAACTGTCATCACACACCTTAGATACTAAAACTTTCAGGAAAGTTTTCCTTAAACAGCTGATGAAATATTTTCCAAATATACAAAATGATGATATCCTAGTCGAGTCCAAAAATAAATAAAAAAACGACCAATTAAGTCATAATTGTATATAATATGAAGTTTACGAGAAATCTAGTAACATGATACCTGGAATTGCGCGCATATAAATATTACAACGAAAACTTGCTGTTCTGTCAAGCTTAATGAAAAGACGCCATTTTCGCTTAGTGCACACACTCAAACACACATACACACATATTGCTCACACATACACATTAACTTAATGTTCTTAATGAAGGCGTTAAGTAAGTGGCACACAGGAGTCAGGCACGGCCAGCCAATTACGGGCTTGGTATACTATATAGTAGTTTCTTTGGATGGGGCCTACCCCACGCCCCTGAACGGACTCGTCGCTCGTTACGCAACGTGCTAAAAATCAAAACTCCATGAAATAAACCAATTTAAAAAGTTCAAAAACTAATTTTTCGCTTAGTTTGTCTGATAAAAGAAACGACGACGACGTCGACGACGAGAACGACGACAAACACGGCAAAAAAAAAAACTTAGTTTGCGCGTGTGAGAGTGTGATTATGTCTATGTGTGTGTGTCATATGATTTTGTTGTACGTCGTTGTTGTTGTTGTTGGTGCTGTCGCAGTTTGGTTTTTGGTTTAACACACAGCAAAACATGTAAAACTTCTGCCGCCTGCTGTTGCTGATGTTGTCAGCGCTGCTGCTGCTGCTCGAGAGAGAGCGGGTAGAGAGAGTGAGGTGAGCGCTTTAAGCTGAAGTTTTTGTATCAATCGGAGAGACATTTAAATATTTAAGCGAAAACACGTGTGAAAACATCAAAATCACCTTTAAGCCTGCGAGAGTTAGAGAGAGGGGGGGGGCGCGCCCTGCCAAGTGCTAACTCGATTTGCTGGCAATGCACATACATCACAGTGAGAGTAAATGGAGAGAGCTTGGCACAGACACTCTCACTTAAAGAAACACACACACACACAGCCATATACACAGACAATGAGCACTTTTCACTTTATTAATTGCATAAGTTTGCAATTGTTTTTGCTGTCACTTTATTTTTATCGCACGCTCAGTTTATTAGTGTGTGTGTTAGTGTGTATTTTGGTGTGTTTGTGTGTGTGTCAGCTCAAAGTTGCCAACTGCAATAATTTTTGCGACTTCAGCGATTTTTTTGCGCATTCTACGAGCGGCTGCCATTGCTCCCACTTGAACGCGCTGCAAAGTCAGACAACCCTCCAACAAATTTTTTTTCTTCTTCCATTTTTTTTTTTGTAGCAGCCACTCAAGGTACGCTTTTCGTAATATTGTAGCATTTGTCTTTAGTGGAAATCTTTTTTTGAGTGCGTTCTGAGTGCTGCGCGGGGTAGAGAGTAGCGAGAGCAGCAGGGCCCTGCTTCATCTATATACATATAGTATATTTGCATATAAATGTTTGTAGCTAGTGTGGGATAAGATTTGCATGCGAAAACAATTGTTGTATCTATGTAGCTATCTAAATGTTTGTGTGTGTGTGTGTGGCTCTTCAGTACGTTGTTGTGCATGTTGTCCCTTGTTGAATAGTCTTTTGTGTATATGGGGTGTCAATTGCTACCAATGCACTGAGTGCTTTGATAAACTAGTGACAAATGATCGCGAGAGAATCCTTCAGAATGAATCACTTCACTTGATGTGAGCTCAAGTGAGCTGAAAATCTTGCAGCCAGTGTTCTTTTATTTGCGGTAGGATAAGCATTCTTGGCTGAAACTTAAGAGTCCATACTAACTAAAACATTTAACTTCTTGTCTTTAGTAGATTAAGGCATCTTTTGAGAAACATGAATAAAAACAATTTCCTCAACGTACTTACTGCATTCAAATTGATCTTTTAAGTGCGCTGAAAGGAATTTACACCAGTGATAGATTTAATTTCTGAAATAAACACTAAGATTCTGAAATATTGACTAAAAACTACATCAAAAGTTGAAGAGGTTATACAAAGTAAACAAAGGAACATTTACAATTAAATTCAGAACCTATATTACATTCAGGGAGGCCTGAAATACAGGTGTCCCAGGCCCAGATGGCTCGATAAAGGTATACATGGACGGTTCCAAGCTAGACGACCGTGTAGACGGAGGCGTCTACGTTGAGGAATTCAACCTTAGGCTGCTTTTCGACTCACAGACCTGCAGTGTTTTTCAGGCAGAGGTCACTGCAATCCGGGAGGCATTAATAACAAGAAGAAACCTACAAGTTCGAAATAAGAACATTTGTATCTATTCGGACGGCCAAGCGGCTATTAAGTCCCTAGTTTCGATGACTTCGTTTATGACGTCAGTGAATAACTGCCGCCTGTCTCTAGGGGAGTTGGCTGAGCAGTTTTCAATTCACCTCATATGGGTCCCAGGATATAGGGACTTTGAGGGACTATATTACGGATGAACTGGATAGACAAGGAACTACCAGCATTATCCTTCAAGACAAGGAGGTCCTGGGTATACACATGGTCAGTTGTAAGACAGATATTACGAAATTTTTTCGGTCTCTGTGCAAATAAAACGTAAGACCTCACGGCAAACTTGGCCGACATACTGCAGCAAAAGAGCCATAAAACATTCTAGTAGGAAACCACGCATCCAGGTTGAATGCTCCCCACCATGGCTTCTGTAGACAGCTGTGGCGATGAGGAGGAGCTGGAGATCCAGGTGGATCACTTTTTCTGTCACTGCCTCTGTAGAAGCTGTGGCAGTGAGAAAGATTTAGTTTCGCTAAAGTCACACTTTCTTGACTATTTACTGCTCAGCTCTCTGAACAGAGTCCAAAATGTCTTTTAAGGTTTATTCAGGCAGGCGGATGGCTTCCTCACCTATTATAGGGGACCTCTCAAGTGGGGAAGAGTGGTGAAATATCTCACTCTAGCGGTATCGCAACCGGCATAACCTTGGCCTAAGTGAGTTGGGACATCAGTCCCCAGACTTTTTTATATGTACTTAATTAAATGAACTTATTTCTTCAATCTCTTTCCCAAAAACTAAAATTTCGAGGACTTCGCATTGTTTGCGTATAAGAAGATAACTAGTCCCGTAGATAAAAGTACTAAAGATTCCCTAAAGTAACTCTAGAACAACTTTCAAATATGTGAAATGGCATTGTAAATTTTCCTTAAACATTGCAGTGGTAAATACTGATTTTGAAAGTATAACGAGCAAGTCCTAGTTGCAAAAAGGACTAACGATTCCGTGTGTCATGGACAAGCTCCTCGTACTGTGCTTCTGTGTGTATGCATGTGTTAGTGAGTGTGGCAAGTTTGTCTATGCGTGCCATAAAATAAATAGCCAAAATGATAATAAGTTTAGAGCGTAGCAAAACTTCAACTTGGTAGTATCAACAACAACAACACCAGCAACAAAAACAAACAGCCAAAAAGATTGAAGCATAAAAAATGCAGCGGATTTAGTGCTAAAGTCGTGCTAAGAAAAATGTATGGCATACTTTTAGGCTGCAGTCGGAAAAAGCGCCACTCACAAATTTGATTTGATTGCCTTCTGTCAGCGGCGTCGTTCGTTACCATTAACAACAACGCATCCCAAAGTATCTTTATCGTGGTTGTTGGCCATGTTGTTGTTGTTGTTGTTGTCGGTTTAACTATTTTATGGGGCTGTCGGGCTGTTATTTTTCCTTTTTTTTTTGTTTTGTTTTTAATGGCTTAATGCCGTTAACAAATATAAAACAATTCGCATGAGTTGATGAGCCCGCCAGCCTTAGCATTGATGATGTCTATGTTGACGTCAACGCAGATGGAAACGGAGTTGGAGACGGAGACATTGAGCTTGACGGCAACGCCATCTCAAATTGGCAGCTAATTTCACTTTATGTATGCTATCTCATATAAGCGCATGTATATATTTCATTTTATGGCCTATACCTATACACACACTCACAGACACACGCACACTGGTTTGGCCAGCTTTTTAACAGCCTCTTGACATCGTCGACCCTCATGACAGAGACCGTACAATGATCAAAAATGGTAAAAAATTTAAATGAAAAACAAAAAGCACATTTAAATGCCATTTTGCCGCCTGCCAAGACGCATTAAATATGCGTTACCTGACTTTGCCACAATGCATTATAATAGAGTATATCCCAGAGTGTTTATTACACTGCCGGTCAATAAAATAGAAATGATGACTTTTTTGTGGAACCAAATATGTGTTGAGGCTTTAGGCAGACAATTCAATTAGTATTTCCAACTTGACATTGTAATATGATCCCAAGAGTACCATTGGATATATGACAACACAGAGTTGCTGCACGAGCCTAAGTGTGATGGATTATGGATGGCATAAAAGATTGCGAATCCAATTAAATGTACTGAAGAGATTGGAATTAGACGACTGCTCTTGTACTCTTTGTTGTAAGTTGTGATTTAATAGGTAGATAGATACCTAGGTTTAGGTAGGAAAAATGAATTGATTGAGGAAATGGTATTTATAAATGATAGTTGAGCTGTAGTGACTAAATGAATGGGAATTTCGTCAGTGACGTAGATTAGTTATTCGGAAGACCTGAATGTAATATCGAGGGACTGGAAACATAATCAGGGCAGTAGAGAGAATATCCGGGCCCTGGGGGAAATCTCGGATCCAGGCCCCTATCAATTTTTCTAAATCATGAAAATACGTATACTTGTTGAAAACTGTGAGATCTACATAAAAATAAGTATAGAATGGATTTCTGAGGGAATTGATGATTTGATAAAATCATATTAATGCATTTCATAAGACTTCAATGCAGATCTAAAAAAAAATTCTCGAGTACGGGCCCCTCCGAGAGCTCCGGGCCCAGGGGAAAAAAGCCCTCCCCTTCCTCTCACGACGGGCCTGAACTTAATGAAAAATGTTCACTACTCAAACCAGTTACAGAATATTTTATTATTTCCTATATATTAAATAATTCCAGATTATTTTATTATTTCCTATATAAATAAATCATTTTTCGCAAATATCTCTTATCAGAAACAAAGGCACATTTTCACCAGAAAAGAAAACTTAAAACTTTTTCACCATCTCCTTTTTTTTTCTAAGTCTCACTTTAGAAGCGGTCAAGATATTTCAATTATTTGTTTAATTTCAAAAGTCTATAAAAATAGTTTTACGATAATTTAAAAATGTTGTTTCCAAATTAAACGCATAAAGCCCTAGCTTATGCAATTATTAATCATTTTTAATCTTCAGTAATATTACTTCCGTATGCATAGGGTCAAGGGGCTTCTGCATTTGTGACAACATGGTGGCACACTCATAATCTTCCTTAGCAGCATCTACTGCTCTATATGTACTGGTTCATTTGTTCATACTGTGTGGGATCCAAAAAAAGAAGGATTAAATTGCTTTAGCTTGAACGGTGAAGACCGGTTAAACAATCTGAAAAATAATCTATCTGAAAAATAATGATTCCAAATATTTGACCAATTTTGCAAAAGGTGTGTGCTCCTGGTGAGGGAGTTTCTGACCCCACACAAAGGTCATTAGTTGTCTTCCTTTTTCCTATAGTCAATCGGGGCCACAAAAATAACCGATACAGCTCCTTAGAAGACCTTAATAGAGCCTTGACCTCATACTAGAAGGCGTAATCGCAGTACACGTTATATGCGTTGGTTCGTAGCATGAGAGGGCGATGTCAGGGACTGTATAGTACAACTTGTTCAAAAAAGTAATTTATTAATTAAGTTCATATATTTTTAAATACTTCCTGTAAGAACATCTGTGTAGATCTCGAAGATCAAAAAAATTTAGGTAGACCTAAGAAATACCCATAAATACACTTGCTTTGGTAATCCCATTAGATTTACATAGAAGGTAAAATAGATTTGTATCAATATATGTTAACGACAGAAGGGGGATTGGTAGACATCGACTAACATAAAATTGGATATAGATAAAGTGATGTTTTTCACTGATCAGTAAACACATTCATACGAGATACCTAACCTCAGGTAGATTCTGAAGATTAAACATCCAAGGCCCTATGCTCCACTGGGAGACAAGAATAACAGAAGAAGAAAAGCTAGGCAGTTTTAATACAGCTTTAACTTAAGATTAAGGCCTTGCTATAAAGAAATTGTGGCTTTATGTGGTTAAAAACCTCGCTTGATTACGACTACATTAATTTAATAATAATTTAATCGTCAGGACACTGTAACATTTAAAACCTTTTCGATCTCTTTGGGAACCTTAACAGAAGCTTATAAAGTTTCAAACCAGTAAAGCATAATCAAGAGAAGCTTCTGAGATTCAGTTCTTGAAAGGTTGCTTTGTAAGTTATTACTTCCATTTAATTTGACGATTACTTGATATTCTAAAGATGAAATTGTATATGCGCCTGCGTTTTGAAAACTAAGATTCAGACATCTACAGTACGTAGAATTGATTTATTATATAATAAATTTTATATTTATTTGATATTTTCATAAACTAATAAGATAATCTATACATATTTATAAAACCAAGTCGGATTACCATTCATAACTTAGGAATGGCTTTACTCATTTTTATGATTTATCATTTGTTGGTTTTGTCTTTGCCGTTTATCTACCAAAATATCGTTAAAATCTGGCGGGAAACAGCCGCCTTTTTATTTTAATTTTCCGTACAGAAATTTCATACAGTATTCCGGAAAATCTTTGCCAACCACAAAAATTATAATTGATTGAGTGAAAGAGCAATGGTCCGTATTTCTGTCATACTATATTTAAAGAGATAAAAAATATTTGATTTTCATTTAATTCGAATATTGTTAACCGTAGAAAAAGATGTGATTTCCAGTCACCTTATCCACTTTTATGCTGACATTATAAACAATATGATTTTTTCGTTCTCAGAAACGACCGTGGTACAATCCATTGATCTTTGGGTTAATTTTTAAAAATGTCTGCACCTAAATATCAGAGAAAAAATATTCTGTTTCGGCAGAAAAAAAATATTATAGAACATTTGCCAGAAGCACTTATAGAATAAAATATTAAAATTCTCTTCTACCACCGGAATCATAGAGGTCTGTAACTTTAAGGCTTTATGGGGCTTGGAAAAGTGGCGAGGGCTCCTGGAGTAATAAAAAGGGTAATTTTTTAGCGTTTCCTTTTAAAATTAAAAAAAAAAAAATATGCAAAAATGGTTGAAATTTTTATTTGAGGCTGTAAAACAATTTTCGCGAGTTTTGTATCCAGCAACTATTTTTGGTATTAAAGTCATTAATTTTTAAACGTTGTTCGGGCCGTAAGTGTTCCCATGATGTAATTTTCAATACTAAGTGACTATTTTTGGCTAATAAGTAAAAAATAATAATATGTAAAAGTAATAAAACACCTGCGAGCTGTCAGAATACTCAGATTGAAAACCCAAATATAAAAAATCACCCTTTATTAGTTATATACTTCATGAATTTAAATATCAAATTATAAAAACATTTTAGCTTTTGCCAAAACAAAAAAATATTAGGTTATTTACTATGTCGGGCATAAATACATAATAGTAAACCGTCAACAACTCAAACTAAAAGAAATATGTGCATTTATGCACTGATTCAAGCTAAAAATGCAATATTCTTCTCAAAAAAAAAACGTTCTAAAAAGCGCCAATATCTTCAAAGGGGACGAAACTTTTTATACGTCTTTTTTATGTCATTATCAGAGCTTTTAGTATGTCGAAAGAACATAAAAAATTCATATATTCTACTACCTAATATTCAAATTTTATATCATGCTTATATAACTAGAATTTAAAAATAAAAATTTTTATAAAAAACACGTTGATAGTACGATATTTTTAACATACTCGGTTATTTTTGCCTTTAAGCATTTACGAGATGTGTTCAAAAAGTAGGTGACTTTGTATTTTAAGAAAAATATTTATTTATTCATCAATATTTATGTTGTCCCCTTCAAAGTAATCCCCCTCAGATACAATACACTTATGCCAACGGTTTTTCCAATCCTCAAAGCACTTCTCATAAGCACTTTTCGGTATAGCCTTGAGCTCTTCCAGCGATGCAGTCTTTATCTCTTCAATCGTTACAAAACTCCGTCCTTTCATAGGTCTCTTTAGTTTTGGGAACAAGAAAAGTCACATGGGGCCAAATCCGGTGAATATGGTGGCTGAGGCATGATTGTTTTTGGCCGAAAAATCTCTCACAAGCAAAGATGAGTGAGCAGGGGCATTATCGTGATGCAAAAGCCATGAATTTTTTTTTGACAATTCTGGACGTGCTTCTAGCAAACGCCGCATAACTTCCAGATAATACTGTTGACTGACCGTACGACCATATGGTAAGAACTCCTGATGCACCACGCCATGGTAATCGAAGAAAACAGTGAGCAAAACTTTGACATTTGATGAAACTTGGCGTGCTTTTTTCGGTCTTGGCTCTTCTGGCCGCTTCCATTGGGACTATTGGGCTTTGTTTTCGATATCATAACCATATACCCATGATTCGTCACCAGTTATGACCCTTTTGAGTAAATCTGGGTCGACGTTGACGTCATTCAACAGCTCTTTTGCGATGCTCATGCGATGGTTCTTTTGTTCAAAATTTAGCAATTTCGGAACAAACTTCGCTGACACACGTCTCATGCCCAAAACGTTAGAAAAAATTTCATTACCACGCGCCAAGCGATATACCGAAATCCTCAGCAACTTCTCTGATAGTGATTCGACGATTTTCCAACACAATATTCTTCACTACTTGAACGTTTTCATCAGTTGTTGACGTGCTTGGGCGTCCAGAGCGAGGTTCGTCATTGGTCCCGGCTATCTTGGAAGAGTTTGTACCACTTGTAAACATTTTTTTTTACTCAGAGCTCTGTCACCGTATGCTACTGTCAACATTTCAAGTGTTACGGAGCACTTATTTTATTTTTTACACAAAATTTGATGCAAATCCGTTGATCCATATCGTTCGATAACAAAAAATCGCCGAGCACGCAAAACACTTATAACTTTCACGCCTCTCACAACCAAACAAAAAATGCCATTCACTTGAAATTTGGTAGAGATGTTCGGGAAGAGTGTACCAACACAACAAAACAAATCGATAATCGAAAATACGTTGCCCGCGAAATTTGAAAAGTCGCCTTACTTTTTGAGCACCCCTCGTATACACCCCAAATCTTTATATTTACAACGAGCAAAATTGGAGCTTTTTAAAATATTTTTCCAAAAAAAAGTAAGATATCATCATAAATAGCTTATTCCTTTCTTAAAAAAATGTATTAAAAAAGAAGCAATTAATGCAGCACTAAATATCAGTCTCATCCATTCCCATAATTTTCCAAAATGCATTCTATCGTTCCACACACACAGATCTGTTTCCCATGACTAATGGCCCAAGTCTAATATTTTGTTTATATAAACAATTGTCTTTCAATAACTTCAACAGCTAGCTGAACTTATATACATGGAATTCTTTTCGCCGCTCTCACTTGGCATTATGTCTATAAAGTCATTTTGGGAACAAAACCAAATCGTTTCTATTTCATTGTTGGGCAGTGTATGTGAACAAAACCCAGCATGGAGCCGTAGGTCTCTGCGGCAACTCTGACCTGGCTAAAACCGAATGCTATTAACATTTAAGAAAATTGATCAGCACATTTAAATGCGATCAGGAGGCAGCCATCGACAGCTGGACAGAGGAACGGACGGACAAAAAGATGGAGATGGAGAGACATGTGGAGCAGAGGCAGGCAGCCAGCAGTGGGTCCAATTAGTGGCATGCTGGGAGTTGCGCCACGGTGGGCAATGCACACGACGTGCACTGAATATTTGCATATAAATTTTGATACACAAATATTTGTATAAACAAGCGAGCGAACGCGCGAGCAGACACAGATACAGATACAAATACAGCCACAGCTACAAGATATAAGATACAAATACTCACACACGCGCGCAGAGACCGACTAACACAGATACACAGAGTTGGTAGTATGGTGGAAAGCATCTAGATCTGTGCAGAGCGTCGCATAAATTGTCGTTTTGTTTGCATTTGACGTTGGCGTTGGAAGTTGGCTTTGACGTTAACGTTGACGCTGGCGTTGGCGTTGGCGTAAGCGTTGCCCGTGAATTTTACGGACGCTGCTGCTGCACGGCTGATAGTCAACATATTGGATATAAATTTAAGCGAACGTGACACAACTTAAGTCATAACCTAAATAAATATCACGCAATAATGAGACACATTTGCGCCAATACAAAACGAAAAATCACATCTCAAAAGTTACAGCGCTGGAAGGTTGCCCCAAGCTACGGCTCCGGCTCCTATCACCCGGCTCCGACTCCAGCTGCCACTGCTGACTACGCACTGATTGGGAGACACACACAATATGCTGCGATTTCTGGCTTAATGTTTGATCATTTTGTTGGCAATTTATTTTATTGGTTATTGCATTTTAAACCGAAATTTGTGCACGGCCCATGCTACATGCTACATGGGGCATGCTACGTGCGTCTCACCATTTGTTTGCTTTTAATGGAAATCATTTTTGCATTTAACAATATAAACAGTCAGTCTCATTTTGGCCTCTTTTTTTTTTGGTCATCTGAACGAGTCCGTCTGTCAGTCAGTCAGTTAGTCAGTCAGTCAATCAGTCAGCTGCTCCGCTCAGTCACTCAGCCAAAAGATTCCGACTCCGATTCCATAAACAAACAAACTCACGCACGAAACTTATAGATGCGTTATATGGCATTGGCAGCTGCACCTGTCACTGCTGAAATGCCGGAAAAATTGGAAAATCGGAAAATCTGGCAGCGCACACGGAGCTCTTGACGCACCATGGAAGCGAGTGGGCGTTTTGTGGCCCACAATTTGTAAGCCTTAAATTGTTCAATAAAACTTATGTTTTCAAATTTGATGGCTTTTCTTATGTATTTGATAATACATTAGTTCTGGGCATCAAAGGGGTTAACTTTATGATTTAATTTTGTTTTTCTATTTTATAGCCGACAAAATTTGTTTGAAATTAAATTTTTTTGAGATTTTATTTCAAGCTATTATTAAGTTGTCTTAGATTTAAAAAGAACTTTTGTGTATTAATGGTTTATTTTTTTTGGTTTTAATTAGTGGGCATATTTGTTCAGAAGGAATAAGATCTATATTAAAATAGTTTTATTTTTAATAGGACAGGTTTTTTGATTGTTACTCATTATTCTTTTTTAAGAACGATGGACAAAATAAAAATTACGAATATAATTTTTGCATCTATCTAGATCTTAAGGACTTTTCATATTTCAGTCAATCGGCCGTGTTTCGAAAAACAACGAATAAATTTTGATTCATTTTCGCGAGAAACCAAGTTTACATTTTTTGCAATCAGAAAAAAAAAAAGGTAATACTCATCCTTAATTTTTAACTATTAATCTTAGTTGTTAGTACAAAAATTATTTCGGGCTTAAATGTTTTGTTTTTAAGAAAAAAATTAACATTTGTGCAAAAAAACGATATTTTTTAAACTACAAAATTTTTATTTTTGTTATTTATAATATTTTAGGAAAATCTTCAAAACTTAAAAATTTGCAAATAGAATCACGACAAATAATATCATAGTTTTCAGAAGTCCTTGGTTTTGTTTTTAGATCAAAGAGTCTGCAGGCAAAAATATATTTGAGGTTAAAAATTAAAAATTTCCTTATTTCGATCTAACGTTCAGGCATGGAATTCTTGAAAGAACATTTGTTCAGTTCACTTCTAGCTATATGCCGTAAATGAAGCGGCCTAGTGAAAAAAGGATTTGTACCAGTAGCGTTTCAATCTACATGAATATGCCAATATATAAAACCGATTACCGAAAAAAAAAATTATTAAATTAAATTAATCGAAAATCGATTTAGCGCTTGTATAAAAAAAGCTCGACTTGTTCTTCTCTGTCTGGAGAGGTCTCGAACTTTTCCAAAACAGAATCAGCCAAAGATTATTTTGGCAACTTCTATATCTATTTCATCTGATCCTTTTCTGTCTGAAAAGGTTTCGAACTTCTCTAAAACAAAATCAGCCAAAGATTATTTGTCCAACTTCTATATCTATATCTCATAAACTCTCTTCTGATTTTGCCAACTTCTATATCTATTTCATCTGATCCTTCTCTGTGTAAAGAGGTTTCGAACTTCTCTAAAACAAAATCAGCCAAAAATTATTTTTCCAACTTCTATATCTATATCTTACAAACTCTCTTCTGATCCTTCCCTGTCTAGAGAGGTTTCGAATTTCTCTAAAACAAAATCAGCCAATGACTATTTTTCCAACTTTTATATCTTTATCTCATAAACTAAGCGTCCTAGAGCAAAAAGAAGTGATGATTTGTATAGTTGCATGTCAATCTACTCTCGATAATTTCGATTATTTGTCGAGTTATGGATACCTAAATATTAAGATAGTCTGCTTGAGATGAAGGTTCAGATCACGCTTCCCAAATTTATGTGGACTTCAAAATTAGCTCAATGTCCCAAAAATGTAATTTTAAATAAATGTTTAACTTTTAGAATACTTTCAAGGACTGTTCCGAGTGCTTTAGTTGGAAAAACGAACCTGGAATTCTTAATGCAAAAAACTTAAGGAATATCAATTCAATGTGAAGAAAAAAAATTGACTGCAGTCATTGGAACGCGGTAGCTTCTGATTATCCTTACCCAAAACCAATAATGTAAGTTACATTAACCAAAAAAAATACTCTTAATACTATTTTGGGACGACTTTGGGATACCCTGTACAACTAGCTTGCAAAAACAGAAGAATTTTTAAGTAAACACGAATATCAAATTTGGCTCCAATATCTCAATAAACAAACGAAACACAAAAAATTTAGTTAAAAAATCGATTTTTTGGAAGATCGGCCCTATGGGAGCTATATGATATAGTCAACCGATTTTGTTCAAATTTGGCACATTGCTAAAAAATTTTCAAACGCCAAATCTAGTTACGATATCTTTATTAAAAAACAAAATATAGCGAATTTTGATTTAAAAAAATTATTTTGGCCGATCGGTCCTATGGGAGCTATATGATATATATCAACCGATTTTGATGAAATTTGGTGCAGTTTTTGGGAACCATAACAAATTTTCAAATACCCAATTTCGTTACAATATCTTCATGAACAAACGAATTATTCATCTAAAACTTTTTTTGTCGAGGTCGTCTCAAACACCCATATGGGAGCTATATAATTTATCCCCGGTATCAAAAAATAAAATAAACTTGTCTCTTATGGAATAATATGGGATCTAATGTGAAAGTTTGGTTACTCTAGCTCTTACCATCTCTGAGATCTAGGCGTTCAAACGGCTAGACGGACATGGGTATATCGACTTCTCTATTCACCCTGCTCATATTTTAGTTAACTTTGGGGTGTCTCCGACGTCTCCTTCTATATGTTACATACATTTTCGGCTTGCACAAACTTAATATCCCCTTGGTACCATACGGTACAGGGTATAAAAATAACTTGCGAAATATTAACTATAACCAAATTATATACAATTTAGTATAATATTATTTAAAAAATGTACAAATAAATATTCATGTCTCGAATTAGAGTTGAGGCCGCCCTGAGGCGGATACTCTATCAACTCAGCTCTTAAGGATATGCTCTCCCCACAATTGTTATAGTCTACTCGATTCTTTTTTAAATAAGCTTATCCAATGCTGTCACGTGACGATTTTTCTATATTTTCACTTCAAGCTCCCTAAAAGAACTTCGTATTAACAAAATTTTGAAAATAATTGAATAATCTTTGCTACGATATAAAAATTTGGAGCCAGTACGGCAAGGAATATAATTTCCGTTTCGCATAAAAACCGCCTTAAGTCAGAATTTATTAGTACAAATATAAAAAAAAAAATTCAATTTTTATTATAAAAGGATTTGTAACTAGAGCAACATAGACCTTCAGAGTGCACCATTTAAAATAAGGTTTAATCATTTCAAAATATATGCTTAAAATTACGAACTAAAACCTTCAAATTAAAAACTAAGCCCCATTTCGTTACGTGACGATTAGTATTCTATAATTCATTTAAAACGCCCTAAAACAGCTTCGTTTTTAAAAATTATAAAATTCATTGAAAAAAATTTGCTACTAGATGAAAATTAAAAGCGAGTTCGGCACGGAATCGAATTTATTTATATTAATATATAGAAGAAATTTATTTTAATTTTAGAAGGCTTTTTAGCTAGAGCAACATATGGCAGGCTTTCAGGTTGCAGCAATTAAAATATTGTGCAAAATATTTAAGCTTTCAAAATACTATATTTCACTCAAACTACTAACTAATTTGGACTCCAGTCAATCCTAAAATTCTAGTTTTCCTAATTCTATGCCCAGTATTTTGTTCTCTACTTAAAATTGCTGCTAGGATTAAACCTAGCGCCATACAAGCGAGCTAGGCTTTTGTACAGCATTGCCAGCTTTGTTTTTAGGAGAAAAATTGTTTAAAATATTTTGCAAATCTGTTAATACCTAGTATTTTACGACTAAAATAACTGCATTCATACTCAATAGACGATAATACTTTCTATTCATTGCCATTCATAGTTTTGTTCCGTTCTCTACTACAACTTTTTTTTCCGAAAAAACAAGAAAATATGTTTTTAAATCTTCTTTTGTTGAATTCTTCCATTATGCAGTTGAAGGAAACTATAATGTTGAAACCGAAAAACGTTTTGTATATATATACTTTATATAGAGTATACTCCATACAGATGAGATGAGAGCAGGAAAATGATTTTATTTCGTTTGTCGTTTGCATTGCACATAATTCTATGAAATGACAGAAACATGTGTTTAAATTTGTTGCCATGGCGCCACAGAGTGGCAGCTGAGCGGGGATGGCACTGGGGCAGCAGCAGTGGCAACTTTGAGTTCCAATACTTACATATGTGTAAGTGTAGCCAGGGTTGCATGTTGATACGCAATGTAGTAGGCCAACAGTGTTGGCCATAAACAAATGTAAACGTCAGCGTCTCCAGCTCTAGCTCCAGCCCAACTATGTCTCCGGTTATGGGATCTCTGGAATAGGCTTAGCAGTTTAGTTGGCATTGCCAGTTGACTGGTCTGTGCACTTGAGTGGGCCGGGCCGTCTGTCTCTAACCCGGAGGCCACTATAAAGGAATGAATGAATGAGTAAGTGGGAGCCCGGGCAGGGAACGGGGAGCTGGCTTAAATGTAGCGAAACTAAGCTCAATTTACAGTTCAGCAAGCTTTTGATAGCTGCTTGATGTGTTTATTTGATTTTAAATATGCCTCTTAAATATTTTGACTATTTATTACAAAGCGTTTTGGATGAGAGTCTCAAGTGGTTCGTCGTTGGCTGCTTCTGATTATTTTGAGTTTTTCTTTAAGCGGCTTAAACGCCTCGTTGTTGGCTCTCTGGCTGGCTTGCAACAAAAGCGCCCAAGTTTCAAGTGGCAATGGTTCGTCGTCGTCGTGGGGTCTTAACAACAATATTGTGTCTATTTCAAAAGTGCTTTAAGCCCTGACAGTTAACAAATGATTACAAATTGTTCAACAAATTGCCAAAAATAAATTATTATTAACCAAAAAATGAATTTTGTATTTTATTATTATTTAAATTGTAACTAAAGGCCAACGGAAGTGAGCAGCAGCTGCTGCAGCAGCATATGCTGCTGCATTTGTCGATGCTGCAGTCAGCTGTTGCTGCTGCCTCTGCTGCTGCTGCTGCCTCTGCTGCAACTGCTGCAGCAACGTATGCGTTTTTTAATTTATCACATGAAATATCTTTAAAAGTAGAGTTGAAGTTGTAATAATTCACATTGCAGTGGCCAAAACGTAGTGCACATTTTCCACTGCAGCCGCTGTCGCATTTTGGCCATTTGCTTTTCTTTTTTTTTTTTTTTTTGGTGCTTAGGCGTTCTTTGTGGCCATGTGTGTGTGTGTGCGTATCTGTGTGAGCCTCAATCTGTGTGTGTCGCTGCATAAAACAACAAAAGACCGCATTGTGTGTGATTTATACACCTTAAGCTTCGATGAACGCTATTACACAAACATCCAGCAGAGCCGCAGTCGCTGTCGCTAAGGCCTTTTTTTTACTCTTCTATTTTTTCTTAACCTTTAGAATACCCTATATTTAAGGGTTTTTTGAAAATTGATGCAGTGTATGTAACAGGCGAGAATGGATCATAATTTTGGTAGACTAAATATGGCTATCATCACCTCGGTTAGCAATACAGCAATGTTATATTCTGCAATTCCCAGATCGGAGGTACAGTCTATCCGTGCGCAGGTTAAGCTTGTCGATTTGTAACAATTTTAGACGCCGTGCCCTGGTAAGCTGGCAGGAACTTACCAATTTGGATTCAAATTAATATCTTAACCCATTGTCTTTGGCACATTGGTACTAAGAAAAGTTTAAGGTACAAAATCGTTAGGATCTGTCGAAAGCTTCAAAATCGTTTATGTTATTTGTTTTTTTTTATTTTCGGTGGGGGGAAGGGAGCCCGAAGTTTTCTCAGGGTGCTGGTAGAATTAAAGCAGAATACAAAGATTCAAGCGAAAGCTGTATTAGAGGGGCCGATACATTTTTCTGTCCGATCCCAGATTTTCACTTAACGGCCCTGGGTCCAACTATAGTAAGTATTTGTAAGATATTTTGCTTATATCGTGCCTAAAACAAGCAACATTTTAGAATTTGGAAGCTTCTTAGCAGCTTTATAGGGTTAAGGGTAGACTCAACAAGTTCACTGGTTATACGTAAAAGCTTACCCTTTATCATTCATTGTAAAAAGGTGATTGTCGTGCAGCAGGTCTGTTCTTACCAATCCTGCACAGAGTATCGAGTGTTTCAACCGTTCTACCTTATTTCGATCTACAGAACGTATGTGAAGTTGGCTTACTTCCTCAGTAAAGACCGATGGGTCTAGTCAAACGATTTTAAAGAGCTTTCAGAATATAGACAGATTCTTCGTTAGTCATGGAATATCTGTCGGGAGCATGACTGGATGGATATTACCCGTTTACGCGTCCACGGTCTCGACGCGTACATGTTGGCCTCTGGTAAAATGTATATGCAACTCTATAGGTTCTTATGTTCCGCCGGGATTCTTCCTTTCCTTCTTCCCATTTTAGAAGCGATGGGTTTTCTTATTTGTCTGACTGTTTTTCTGTGAACCACCAATCATTGTGGTTGCATTTAAACGTTAGCATTTTGTTCAGATTCTTTTAGAGATGGAAGAATTTTGGGTATTAAGAGCACCCTCCAAAGCTACAATGCGAAGGGCCAACTCTGACTTGAGTACTGCTATATGTTATCGACAAAGTAGAGAGCGCAACAACGAAATAATTAATTTCCAATGATCATCCTCACATTATTTTTTTTGGTTTATTTTATTTACAATCTATCCAGCGATAATACATAATATTATATGTATAAGAATTTAAATCCCTACATATAACAGAAATTCCAAGAATTTTGTACAATTGGTTTTCCAAAGTGTTCTACAATTAAATTGCAGAAGGATAGCCCAAAGTCAATAATAAGATGTAACTATGTTATAAACATCTGAGTGGGGAAGAGTGGTAAACGCTCCCATTACTGGCCAAAATGAGTTGGTAAGTTGAGTCTTAAATGCCGCCATAACCTAACGTAGAACTGTATCAAATGTAAGAATTTTCTTCATGGGTCTCAAAAACCATATCTATAACTCTCGGTTCGTATGAACTACTGAATTGCGATCATTAGTAGAGTAGGATACAAACATTTGTAACGAAAAGCTATTAGCCGGCAAACCTTTATCAGATGATTTGCGGATTCTTAAAGTTACCCGACAGAATATAGAAATTTTAGACCCACTCCCATATAATGCTATAATATTCCACTTTATTTCATTAAAGCCACCTAATTTATGAAAAACTTAATAAACAAAAAAACGCTGAAAACTATCAATAAATATTCTACTTAGATTTGCCATAAATTGGAGGCCTCGATAGCCTAGCATCAGTGCCCTAGAGTATCATCCCTGTGGTTCTGGGTTCAAATCCCACGTTAGGTATGGTCCAGCACTTTCTACTTTTGCTATTTCCCTAGTATTTTAGTATATCCCTAGTATATCATCATCTCTCCTTGGATTTAGTAAGTTGGAACGCTAAGTCCTAACTGTCGCCTTAACATATCTACGTATAATCGAAGTCTGATTCCGTTTCTCCACAGAGAAATGTTGAGACGTTGAAAATTATCGATAAATATTCAATTTAGATTTGGCATAAATGAAATCTAAGAATATAAAAAAATATTAAATACAATATTTCAATATAAAGCGTTTTAAAATTTAAGTAATCGTTTTCCAAAATTCGTTTTGGTGGAATTGGGGGCACCGATAAAATATTTTTCGGTTTTGTTTTCGAAGCACGGCTGTACCTTTTTGGAACACGATCACTGTTCAGCTCGCTCTCCACAACGAAATTTTCAAGTACACCCCACATGGGATCTCCTTAATATAAACTGCTGTCAGAGGAATTTCCCACAACATTCCAAAAACTCTGCTCCCGAGAAGTTGTCTATAGTGAAATTCCAATGTAGAGTATCCAACTGTCGTGCTACGCTCTAACTGATTTAAATTTTTTTTCTTTGATTTTTTACCTTTATTTTCGTTTTTCTTTTATTTTTCAAGTTGGCGCATAGCCATCGTGGCGTCGACGGCGGCTGCGTCAGCAGACAAAGCGGCAGACGACAATGTTTGGTGGCTGGCAGCGGAAGCGGTTGATAGGGCGCGGGCGCAGCAGCAGCGACGCGACGACGGCAGAGACAGACGCAGCGGCAATGAAGCCATGAAATGGAAATGCATTCGAGTGTGTTTAAGCCGGCGCTGCGTTGATGCCGCTGCTGCTGCGACGCGTCGGCTGACATATATGTGTGCGACTACAGATAAGACGTGCTCGATAGGGTTCAAAGAAAGCGAACAAATATTAAAATAAGAAATAAAAAAAAAAAATAACTAAGAAACTTCTAAATAAGACATTACGAAGCTAATATACTCTAGTAAAAGAATTTCTTAAGAGTAGAAGAAATTTTAGGTGCAACAAGACAGTAGGAAAGGGGAAAGTGGAACCGATGATCTGGTAGCAAGAAATATTTTATAACATCAACTAAATTCAACTTTGCGATAAGAGATCATAATATTGACTTAAAAACAAGAATATTATAAATCTCCATCGAAGTCGCTCATTTCAGATCTATTAAGCTTTAAAACCAAAATTTTTAAAGAGCTGTTTCGCGAAGAATTGCTATCTTTAGGTTTATTGGTATAAATGCACTTAATTCAATCCGTTTTTAACACATCATTTAAAACAAGTTAATTTTTGATAAGGCAACTCCATTTCCGTTTACATTGGGTCCACACTGTTTCTGTTTTTATGCAAAAGATGTAAAGATTGCGACATAAAAACTGGCTGGTTCAACCGGATGGCCAACAAGTGTTGGTTGATATTTTTTGCTGGAATTGTTTTACAAGTTGTGTTCTTGGACCATTGAGCCACGCATGTCGGCAATGAAAAATTAAGCTAGACTTCAATTCGCATGGTCGATACATGCCTGCTGTCTTCCCAGCCCGAAAGCCTCCAAAAGCATAAACAGGAATGAGTGTATCGTTAAAAACTTGCAATTTATTCATGGGATAGATATATGAGATGCACACTTTTTTGTCCCTTGTATTAATTGAGATGTGATTGGAAGTAAATCTGGTTATAGCTACAGCTAATATTAAAATTAATCTCAACTTTCTTGGATTTAAAGTAAAGTTTAGCAGGCCAAATATATGAAAACTTCCAATAAACTGAAAAGCAAGCTGATGCCACTTGGAATCTCAATAATCGGCGTTAGCCCGATTATCCTTATGACCAAAGAGGTAGTAACTTCCTTAAAGAGGGGTTTTCCTTGTGACTCAAGAAGTTCCCTTAATTATTCCACGGGCTTTTAAAAAATAAAACATTTTAATTCCTCCCAAAAAGGCAAGCGTTTCGGGACAGTCGATAAAACAGATACAAAAATAATAATTTTTCTGGTTCGGAGGTCAGACCATATTTACTATATGTTTTTGGTCGCTGAATCCGAATCATAGCTCAAAAAACGTGACGTGGTGGAGTTTTCTGAGCAATTTTAAATATTTATGAAATTATCTTCAGAATATAGAATATAATATATATAGGTTTTGAGTTTAAAACTTCAATAGTGATTAAAGAAAAGGTTCTAAGCCCGTATATGAGTTTTATTTTTTTTCAATCGCTCCATTGGAGCATGGTGACTCGATGCCCCATAGCCATGCTGACGGGGAACGTGTTAATTCTTCTGGATCATAGTCTTCGAAAGAAGAAAACGAAATTAAATGAAGAAAATGCCCAACCTATCACACATTAAATTATGTTTAATGTGTTGCATTAATTTTATGTATTCAATATTCAATCATAACCTTATACGTATTGGTTGATTGGTAATAAAAAAATATATGAAAAAGAAATGAACATCCCTTTTTTAACACTGTAGAATTATTATTTATTAAAGTTGCAATCAATTTTCTTCTAGCTTTAGCTACATATTTATAGAAATTTATAGAAATTATTTAAAATTTTTTTAAGCTGTTACTCGTATAATGTCATTAAATGATTTTCCAATTCAGGATAAAGATTATATCCATTACGAATCAGTACTTGGGCTATACCAATAAAAGATCCGAATCTCTAGCAAAGAACTCCAGAACTACGGGATAGATATACGAAGTTTATCAGGAAGTTGATAAGGCAACTTGCAGAAAGCAACTGTCCATGTTCATTTGTGCAGTGCTATTCTAGGTCACGCAGTAAAATTGAAATACTCAATAAAATAAATTTACTATTCGACTATAGTAGTCTTTGAAACGCTATTATTCGCAGCCTAAACCTACTTTCGCTATCGTTCTCAAATAACTAGGCACTACATTGCTAATTCGCTCTATATTGTATGCTTGGTAGCATTAAAACTTAATTTCAATTAAACTTTATTTTATATTTAATTGTATTTTGCTTAATTCTAATAATCTATATTTTGAGACTCCAAGTCCTAATTGTAAATGCTTATACATAACATTGTGTAGCGATTGAGCAATGTCCGTTAGTCCGTCCGTCCGAATGAACTGGAAGAGTTTCAGAGCATTTGAAGATTTAGAAACACCAAACTTTGCCAACTGGTGCGCATTATTCTCTGATTTTGATGTTTGTTGACTTGAAAACGTGAAACAATATCTTCACCTGTTCCTGCTCTCCATAACTATATACTTTAATTAGCTTATTTGTACATAAGTTTCTTAATAATCTGTAAAAATTTACGGAGCTTATAAGTATAAATATCGAATTTCACTAAAATCAAATTACGTTCCAATCGGAAAGTGTGTTTGTAGGAAGTATGCAGAGTGTAAATTATTTTCGAGAGAAAAACGGTACAGGGTATTCCATTGTGGGGCACCGCCTAAACTGTACCTCATTTTTATATATAAAATCAAAATAATTATATAAATCAATATGTACTAATATAAGATTAATTAATTTTAATTCATTATTAATTTTAATTTTTTTCCATATATAGATCTTATATTCTGTATAAATAATTAATTTTTTTTATTGTTTTTTTATTTATAGAGTTTTTTCAAGCAAATTTTTCCTAATCTTAGAATTTTTTTTACTTTTTATTAGTACTTTAAACTTATTTTAAGAAAATTATTTTATGAATGGCTTCAGACAGATAGCGAATTCATAATTTAAATGACAAAAAGTGTTCATTTTTGAAATGACTTTTTTTCGTATTATAGAATTCTAGATGCAAGTTTTATGTAAATTATGTAAATTATTATGTAATTACATTTACAATATGTTAAGCAAAATTAAGAAAATTGTTCAATTTATTTTTAGCTATTTACTAAAACTTCCATTATAATTTATTATTTTTAAGAACTAGTTTATTTTATATATCTCGCTTTCTGACAACACTGTTCAGAACACCTCTTACATTTTTGAAGCATTGTATGTTCTTAGTTCTAAGTGAATCAAGGTTAGACCCCCAAGTTATTTTATTCATAGAGACAAAAAAATTGAACTATGAATTAATATAATATTAAAGTAGCACTTCTTAAGATAAACTAGATTTTTCTGTAGTTTCAAGCGACTTAATTTGAAAAATAGCCAGCTACCGGAGAAACCATAACTTATACCTAATATATAATTTAAGGACACCGGCCTTACAACAGATGTATTACAATTTATTGCCCATACAATGTATATCATAATTTATAGACAGGATGTTTCTAAGAGCAGTTAAAATAATTTTAAACAACAACAATTAAGGAGCAAAATTTTTTTATTTTGGAAATTTTGCTTTTATGCTTTAAGGATGCGTACTATAGTAGGCATTCCCATTCCGTGTTGCAAGTCTAGCCAACTCAAGGACTTAGTTAATAGAACATTCTCGAAACAAGTGTATTAAAAAAAAAAATGAAATCTCATTTTACGCCTCCATGTGTGAGGGGGAGTGTGAGCCGTGTGGTGGGTAGGTGGGAGATGTGAGGTGTGGGGTGTGCCAGCAGCCAGTTGACGTTAACAAGCAAAAACGTACAACGGAATTGAAAAAAATTGTAGGAAGAAGTTTATCAAGTCAATTGAGACCTGCGACAAAAGGAGACCAAAGCGCAGCAGCAACAACAACAATAACAATAAGAAATGTTGCAACAACAACAACAACAACAACAACAAGAACAAGAAGAGGAACAAGAACAATTTGGTCGTAAGCAGTTCTCAGCTTTGGCAAAGCAACTTCAATGTCTGAATCATCAGCGTTTGGCAGCATTGTCGTGCATGTCGTCGTCTTAGCAGTCTTTATCAGCAGCCCGCACCAGCAGCATGCACCGAAACCCCCCCCAGCTGAACCAGCATATCTGCCAGTGCAGCATTTTGGGGCAGCAGCTGCAGCAGCACGAACATCAACGACAATGGCATCATATAAAAAAGAACAAAAAAAAAAAAAAGCCAGCGTGTATATTTTTAGATTGCAGCACAAAGCGGCTGCAATAGTAGTAAAGTGATGATGAAGAAAACAGTGGGCGGGGGGTAGAAGCGCAGAGGCAGGTGGCAAGTGCAGCAAGCAAGTGATGGGCAACGGACAAAAAGGGCGACGTATCTGTGAAGAATCTAATTTGCATGCAATACGATTTTTGATAAAAGCTTTTACCCGAACATCAAATAAAACGACAGACAGAATGCAACAACAACAACAACGACAACAACTGGAGTTGCAACAACAACAACAATGTGGCATACTCTGGTATTCATAAGAAAAACAGTAAGATAAGGAAAAAAAACTCAGCCAAAGGCAATCAAAAAGTGCATTTGCGTGTGCCGCATGCTGTCTAAAGTATCTGTGTGTAGCTGTGTATCTGTGAGTAAGCCAGCAGCAGTATCTGTGTATCTATGAGTTACTGAGTGTGTATTGGCGTGTCGTGCTGCAGGTAACTAGTTGCAGCATTTGAGTGCCGCTTGCTGCAGTTACACTCTGAACTGCAAGTCACAATTTGACACATGATCCATGGCATTGTCGTGTCTAACACGCGTTTTATCTGACGTTGCCTCATGCGCCAATGTGTGGGCGTGTGTATCTGTGTATCTAAAGAGTGAAGGG
This sequence comes from Chymomyza amoena, assembly GCA_037043745.1. Taxonomy (NCBI): domain Eukaryota; kingdom Metazoa; phylum Arthropoda; class Insecta; order Diptera; family Drosophilidae; genus Chymomyza; species Chymomyza amoena. The sequence continues at coordinate 80,930 of JBAMAX010003172.1, forward strand.
AGAGGGTCGCCAGAGTTTCCCCAAACGAGCTCGTCGTCTAGGGTGTGTGAGACTTGTGTGTGTCTGCATGCATGCATTTTCTAAATGATTTCTAAAGAATTTTTATTGGAAAAAATGAAACGACTAAAGCGAAAACCCAAAACAACAACTACAACAACAACAACCAGATACATCCAAAGTGTAGAAAACTTTATTGGCGTCTTCAAATTGTCAACTTGGAAGTTGGAAGTGTTTTATTTTATGCTTTGTTTCTCATATTTTCGATGCCTTTTGTTGGACATGGAGCATTGCGTGTGTATCTTTATCGCACATCTGTAAAAGGGCTAGGGCTGGGGCTAGGGACTAGCTCTGGAGGAATATGGGGACTGACTACAGCTTTGACGACCAACGATGACTTTTTATTATGCGCATTTCGGTTTTTATGTTTTGGTTCCGGCACACACGATACACACAGATCACTCACACAGCATACTTACATATGTAGTTACAGCCCAGACAGACAAAACAAATCTAAATACTTAAACGCTTACAATATGTAGTGCCTGTTTTTATATATATTATGTACAATAGCTCAGTTAACGCTGGCTAGCACACATTTTTGGTAAGGGTTTTCTTTTTGTTTAATGATGTGCTTGACTTTACGACTGGGGCCTGATGCTCTTTTGCAATGTTTTGATAATGCTTCGAGGTCTATTGAACCAGCCATTACTTCTTTAACTGCTGTGTGTGGAAAGTGTTTGCGGCTGTCCAAATGACTCCTCATAAACAGTCACTAAGAAAGTGGGTTTCCAAGATAAGGCAGGCAGGAAGTCTGTCATATGGTTCTAAGCCATAAAAAACACAAAACAAACAACTTATAGTGCCTGTCCCAACAACTTTTGATCCAATTACAAAATTTGAAATTGCAATTATGGGATTTACCAACTTAAAGCTCTCTCCTGCGCCTTAATGCGCACTTTTTTCCAAAGTTCCAAGTTCATAAAAACTCATACTTTTTATTGATTTTCATGCACCGTCGATACGTCGACCCCCTACGGCAGGATAAAAAAAAATTTACATTTTTATTAAAATTTTTTTTGGCAAGAAACTACACGGCGGCGAGCATGTGTATTGAAATTGAATTGGTTGCGGATTGGATTCGTTTCGTTTCGATGACAATGTCTTTGGTATTGGCTTTGGCCTTTATTAAGTAAGGCATAAATTGCCAGCGAACTTAAAATGCAATTGCACACCTTGGAGGCAACTTATTTGGCTTAAAGAGCTACCACATAAAAACTTATTAAAAGCGGCTGGAAAGTTTATTGGCGTGATACGATATTCAACAGTTTGCAGAGTTTCTCAGTAACAAGAAATGTACAATACAATGCAGTAATGCATAAAAAGGTAAAAGTGCCCAATAGCCACCTATACAAAAAAAAATCTGCCTTTCTGCCCAATCCACCTCAGTTGTAAGAAGCGTCAACTTTAATTATTGCCTGCAAATTGAATTTTATTACATTTTCTTATTATTATTTGTTTATTAATTATAATATTATAATGATGAAATTTCTTTGCAATAAAAGAATAGTAAAAATAATATAAAAATTCTGCTGACACATTGTTAGTCTGGCAACTTTCCGCCTCGTTCTTGCTGTTGCTTCAGTTAAGATAGTTGGGCACTTCTGCATTTCTGCCTTCAAGTAAACAACTGAGCTTAATGAATGGAGTAGGCTTAAGGCTTAGATATCTTGAGAAAATTTAAAAAAAAAACAGTAATTTAAGCCTCATCTTTTACACTTTTTAATTTTAACTAAATATTCAGCCTTGCTACGAAAACACCAAACCGAACAATTTTCTCGGATTAGTTTTTTCGTGCTCTGGAAAACGAATTTTTTGTCAATAACTTTATATTCGATTAATTTGAATTTTCCTGATCCCGAATATGATGTCAAAAAAATAATCCCCAAAGTGAAAAATTGTAAGAGAAATTACACAGTACAAGTTATTGTCCCAAAGGCTTAATGCAAATGCTACTGACTTCGTTGGGCTATATTTCATTATTTCATATAACCATAACATAGCGAAAAAAATGGGTTTTGATCTCTAGAATTTTTTAATAAAGGGTAAGAGTTGTAATAAATGATGTAGCTGAAGAGATAGACCACAAAAGATTGCAAATTGTTTCAGTTCATTCTCAGTTTTAAAATCGTCCAATCGTAAACCAAGTGTCTTAGCTTAAATCTTTCACAATAGAAATATTTTAGGAATCATCTTAATTCTAGCTACAGCTATAAAGCAAGATAATTTGACATTCTATTTTTATTTTTTTAATAACTATTTGACAAGAATAATATGTTTTCTTTCTTCGTTTCTTTCCCATGTGACAGGCTCTGTCCCATACCCAGCTCTGGGCAGTCACAGAGAATATGTCTGGTGGTTTCATCTTCTTCTAGACAGAGCCTGCACTCTAAAGAGTCCGATAGGTCAATTTTCTGCAGATGGTATCTAACATAGTGATGGCCAGATAAGTAGGAGCTTTAGGTCCGCTCTGCCAAAAACTTTTGTCTTGATCGCATCCAGAGGTTTGACAAGCACTTTTGCTTGACGAAGCCCTGGAAGGGAGAACCAGTATCTCCTATGTTCTCCAGCGGCCCATTTGTTTATCATAGTTTTGATTGTGGACCAACCAATACCACAAACGGCGCAGGAGATGTGGTCAGGTTGGTGGGACTCTGGCGTGCTATGTAGATCGTCAGCGATCGTGTTACCATCCACTCCCTAGAGTCCAAGCACCCAACATAGCACGACTTTGTTCCGGTCGGACAGTGTTTGAAGGTAGGTATGGCATTCTTTAACCATCCTGGAGGAGAGGCTCCAGGATGATAATGCCCTAATAGCAGCTTAGCTATCTGAATAATGGCAGATGTTTGGTCCCCTAGTTCCCTTGAGAAAGATGCTAAGGTGCAGATCTCTATGGCATGAATCTCCGCTTAAAAGACGCTGGGCTGGATGCCCATTGCGGTAGAAATTCTGGTGTTGGGTCCAACAATTCCAACACCTACAGCCCTGCTCAGTTTTGGACCGCATCCGTGAACTATTGTTGCCACAGGCGGTTTCCAGAAGGTGCATGTCTGTCAGCCTCATGTCTCTGCCGACTTGCGGCTATGAAGCCAGATAACTAGACACTCAATTTTTATTGAAACAGTTCCATTGACAAGAATAATATTCTGTACATACATTATAAAATGTACCCATTGTGGCAAAATCTAAGAAAACTTGAAAAGTATTTTCTTTTAATCATTTGTATTTGGCATACGAAATCTACCACTTTTTCATAAATAATTTTTCAAACAGATGACTTTTTTTTATGAGTTATAAAATATCATAAAAAATTGTTTATATTTTGTATTCCCTAAATAAAACTAAATCGTTTTTATATTCTTTTTAATTTTATGTACAATCAGTGGACAATTTAATGACCATAGCTTAATATTATCCAACACCTCACTGACCATAATTTTATGACCATTTCATAAAAAAAATCAACGTTTCCATGCTCTCAAATTGCGAAATAATATTCCGTTTCCGAGTAAGGGAAAAATGAGCCAGCCATAAATGCTACTTCCGCATTTTCACCCAATTTACATTTTTATATCTTTTAGGTAGCACAAAAATTTTCTTTTAAAGTATATTAAAAAATCATAATTTATATATAGTAATAATATACTTAAAAAATAGGCAATAAAAAATAATACAAACTTACCCAACGAAACACTGCAATATTTTAAAACCGTAAATTGTTCCAATCTGAAAAGAGTAATAATATAAAATTTAAAAAAAACTGAATTTTTCGAATTTAAAATACTTAAAATAATTTTTTAAGATGATAAAAATCTTATGAATAAAATTTAATAATAACTTTTATACTAGCATCTAGTTGATAAGGCGTAAGGGTAATGCGTGAAGTATATAAAAATATATCGATTTATAAAATATTTTTAAAGAAATGCTAATTTAGCTTAATCAAATTTTAATTAATTCTTGAATTAAAAATACGATTATTCAGAAATTTTTTTTTCATTCTTTATTCTTTGTTGGGCATTAAATAAATTTAGTAAATAATAATAATAAAAAAAAAGGTATGCATAAATGTAATAAATTTTTTTTAATCGTTTATAAAATTTTTTAAAAATTAACAAACACATAAAATCCCATTAAATTTGTCCTAGAAAACACAGTAGTGTTATCCTAGTAGGAATAACAATAGAAATATAATTATTCAAATAAGTTATCTCTCATCTAATTGGAGCCCGCATTTATTACTTAAGTGCCTTCGAGCCGCATTACAACACCTATTCCTAGCTAAATTATGATCTTAAGAAATATGTAAAAAGCAAAAGTTTTACTATTGCAGATAGTAAAATGACTAAATGGCTGCTCATTTGGACTCATAAAAAACCTTTTAAATAATTTACACGCTATAATTCTTATCAGGCCGGGCTTTGATTTTCACTTTCAGTTTATGACATTTTAGCTGACCTTACACAGAGTTGATTTCCAACGCCCACCACTTTCTTTTGTTGTAACTAATCAAAATGAACGAAGTTCATCGTGAAATAAAAATGAAAGTGGTTTGCACTTAAAATGTACTCCGAGTTTAACAATTTCGATAAATTCGCAATAAATCGAAATTTACGAGTACACAACTTAACTTAATTCATTCGCTCTAGTTAAACGATAATTTTCCATGATTAATTAACATTAAACAATTTCGCAATTTAAAAGCCACTAATTGATACCAAAACTAGTTAGCAACTTCTCGGGTTTGTTGGATGCTCAAACTGACAGTGACAGTTCGGATAGTGTACTGGGAATTGATTAGTCAAATTTTGAAAATTTAAACTTTGAATGAAAAGATTTAATATATTAAAAAATAGACATATGTTAGGATGCCACAGAAATCTGTAGAGATTATGGGTATGGTTTGCAACCAAATCTCTATAAAAACTCGTAGATGCCATAGAAATCTTAGAGGTTCCATTTCGAACATTTGTTTAGGAATATTTACGCTTTGACGAGAATGGCAGAAAAGTGTAGTTGAGGTTCAAGAACTATTTTAGTAGAATTTTAGACGTGATTTAAGAAAGTCAATTTATTAGGAAATTAGTCGACAACTTGTGGCATATTTAATTAATTTCTGATAAATAAGCTTATAATTATAATATAAGTTTTAATGACAATCCTACAAGCCATCACTTGGTAACAGCTGTCAGTGGCATGGTGAATGGCAAAATGCACTTGTTAACATTTACATTTAATTTATATGGTAGTGCACAAAATCGCTTAAACGACAACCCATTAGAGAGGTTCCTGTCCCATGTCCTAGTGGTGAACTAGCTAAAAACGAAAGGGAACAGGCTAATGCTTTTGGATACCATCTAGAGGATCGTTTCAGTAATTATGAATTTGCTATGATAGAGCAGAATAGAGAGACCCACCAGAACCTTCAGACACCACTGCTGATGTCCCCGCCTATAAAACATATAAGGATTGAAGAATTAACTGTAGCGATCCAATTATTGCCGAAAAATAAAGCTCCAAGTATTGATAGCATTTGCAATGCTACGTTGAAGGCCTTGCCTACAAGAGCGCTCCTTTATATAGTATTAATTTTTAATGCTATTATCAGGCTTCAAGTCTTCCCAAAGCAATGGAAACTAGCTGCGATTCTTATGATTCACAAGCCAGGCAAACCAGAAGATGATCCTGAGTCGTATCTTTTACCCTCCCTGTCTAAATTATGAGAGAGGACTATTGCGAATCGGATTTCTGCCATTTTAAGTGAATGCAATATCTTGCCGGATCACCAATTCGGCACCAATACGGCACACAGATTAGTGAAGAGCATCATGCAGGCTTTTGACGACCTGGAGTTTTCCAACATGCAGCAAGCGTTCGATAGGGTGTGGCACGATGGTCTACTGTGCAAAGTTAAAAACCTTTTGCCTGCACCGTACTATGGCCTTTTAAGGTCATATCTGGAAGGACGAGTTTAAGGTCAAGGTAAGGGACATATACTCGTCCACTTATAATATGAGAGCAGGAGTGCCGCAAGGCAGTGTTCTGGGTCCGCTGCTCTTTTCTTTGTATATTTCTGCTATACCCATCCCTACCTCTGAACATATGGAAACTCACTCTAAGGATCTTATTGCGACATATGCAGGTGACATCGCAACGTCATCTATAATGCCAAATGTAGCGGAGGCAAATAATGGTCTACAAGCGTATCTTGATACTCTCGCAGCTTTGTGCCAACGCTGGAATTTGAAGGTTAACCCACTTAAATCAATTAACCCTTGCTTCACACTCAAAAGATTGACTCATACCCCTTCAATCCAGCTAGAGGGAGCTACCCTGGAGAAGCCGTTACAAGCTAATTACCTCGGCATTTCTTTGGACAAGCACCTCAAAGAGACGGTTAAAAAATGTCGTCACAGACTACTACAACTGCGGTGGCTCTACAATAAGAGGAACACCTTGCCGATGTAAAAGAGCTATTTATGTGCACTGTATTCTTCCGATATGGCTTTATGGAGTGCAGATTTGGGGGATTGCTGCCAAATCGAACTATAAACGCATACAGGTATTGCAGAATCGAGTATTATGACAGATAACGGACTGTCCCTGGTACGTACGCGATTCCACACTCCATAGGGACCTCAATCTGCATACAGTTGAAGAGCAAATTGGTGGGCATACTAGTAGATAGAACGATAGATTGCAAAGACAACTCAGCCTGCTCGCAAGAGGACTACTTCCTGACCGCCCTTGAAGGCGTTGGGTCAGAAAGACTACCTTCAATTAAAATCTTCATACGGCATTTGGCTGTTATTTATTTACCATCCATATGTTGTTAAGGTACAAAATTGATGGACAGATTCTTCACATATTAAAAAATAAAAAAAAAACATTTAACTAAGTTTTAGTTTTGTTTTTAATAATTTCTTCCAAAACACTTTTTTGCTTTTTCTTCTTTCATTTAAATTTATGTTGCGCAATTATGTTTTATAATTTTATTGACATTCACATTATTCACTAACATACCGGAGCTGCCACTTTTTTTGAAAAAGCATTGCAAAAGACATGAAATAAAATGTCCGAATAAAAATATAATTTTTAGCTTTAATTTATCACTAAAGACATTTATTAAAATAAATGCTCTGAAAAGTTATTATTGAGTACTACAAATGGATGGTAACTCCTTCGCTCGGATAGAAATTAAAAGTATGAATTAAATAATCTGATGTATTAAAATATAGAGATACATATAAAATAAAAATGAAATTGAAAAGACAGTTTCTTTGAATCAAATTGGTTTTATTGCTGAATTTTATCAAATCTCGAGCAAACTTTGGAAGAGACAGTCTCGAAAGTGTGTGTGTAAAACTAAAGAGAAATTGTTTTTTGTGGCACCTCTGATAAAAAAGTTTTTTTCTTCCTAAAAGGGTTCCTCACAGAGAGGTGGGGACTTGCGACCAAAAGGTCTTTTGTACCATATCGCAGGGGGTGCTGACTTGACGGAAGCTAGAGCTTCTGCTCTGGAGAGTCCTATGCGAAGAGCAACCCTGTGGAGTCTCTTCTCGCGGGAGCTCAGCCTTACAAAGGAAGGCTCTTTCTCCACATTGAGGATCTGGAGGGTGGCTGCGATACTGGTGCCAGACGACTTCTGCGAGACTAAACTCACATTGTCATCTCCGTCAGAGACCAAGAGATCATTTTCAGAGGAGCTAAAAGCCGATACCTCGAACTGCCGATGAAGTCGCGGTCCTTTCGGTTGAAAGAGTATCGGTTTTACCTGAAGAGATTCAGGTGGTAGAACCCGAGTCCCTTCTGTATGCCTAACAGCACTACTAGGGGGGTCGCTGGTTGCGGCATATCAGCCGTAGTGGTACAACTAGAGGTCGCCGTGAAGACTTCCTCTTGTGGTGATGCTTTTAGAGTGTCATCAAACTCATCTGAATTGAAAGTATCCATAAATATATTGAATACTCGGGGCGGGGATGTCGCCCACGGGATGGCTCCAGATGCCGTGGGAAGTCAAGGATTAAAACTGGTGGTTGATAGGTATCCAGAGTCCGCTTACTAGAGACCGAGCACCCCCTCGATCATGCATCTATTGGCGTATGAGGTTCCACCTTAGATTGAGGTAATTTTTGAAAGAGTGTTCTTCTCTTCGCCCGACTACAATTGGTCCGCATCCAAGGCAGAGGCAACATGACCGTACCAAGGACCTGCTTCCAGCCGCCCGGGGAGAGTATAGTCGCACTACCAGTAGTGTATCACAATTACGGCACGTACCACACAACAAGTGTTTACACGTTGATCCCCTTGTAATATCTATTGGCTGACGGCCTGATGAATAAGTTAGAATTTGAATAATTTATGAACCATCAAAATTCTAAATGAATTTGATTTTAATAAAAATGTGTAAAAGTGAAATTAAGCAATGCTCCAGAAAAATAACGAGTGACTTTAAAACCAATAGTTTGGTTATATCTGCGTTATCTGGGTCAGTGTTATTCGGCCGAAATGTGACCGAGTGTGATTTCGTTCCCCTAATGTTTTCTCTCAGCATATATGGCTATTAGAGCAACCCAAGTCCTGAGCCTGTAGTGTGTTTAATGTATCTTTAATATAATATAAATTGCAAAGCTTTTCAGCTTACTCTTATAGTAGTTGGTTCCACCATGCTCGTACATATTTGAGTGGCCATTTCTCAGAATGACTAAGCTCAATGGCAATTCAATACCTTCCATGCCCATACATCCATCCGCCGTACATATGGGGTATCCAAGCAATGCAATATATCATTTTAAACAATGTTGTAGCATTTTCTGGTCTGACGCATTATTTTTGTATTCCGCTCGCCATTTCTTAAAGCTACATATTCAATTTGAAAGTTACTAGACCTGCGCTCGTTAAAACGTGCCGAGCTTATGCCCTTCCCTGCCTTACATGCAAGTATGTTAGATTGTAATGTTGGTTTTGGTGGCAGGAGGGGGCTATCAGGGCAGAGCAAGGCAAATTTCTTGGCTAATTTTATCTGCACGTACGCCTAGGCGCCTGGACCAAGATGAGCGCCCACTTCCTATACATATACATCACTTCCGATACACAGCTGCTTCAGGAAGCAACAAAAAAAAGCAAAAAAAAAAAAAAAACCATGCTACTTGGAATTCATTTTAAACTTTGCAATATATCTACATATATGTATAATAAATTTCCATTTCCTTTTGTTAACCCCGCCAGACGCCATCCCATCGTCGCTCAACACTCACACTCCCAATCCCAAGCCCAATCTTCCGCTGGCAGAGATTGTCTGCTCTGCATAAGTTTCTACTGGTATGTACCGCCTTAAACATGTGTTTATAGAAGCTACTAGCTACTAAGTATGTCTATGGCGGCTGCTTATGTATGAGTTTGTTTACATATTATGTACATATTTTTTTTTTTGGCCTCTTGTTTTGCACGCCATCGATAAGCCGTCGACTGCGCTGCCGACGTCGCTGCCACCGCTACTGCTTCAGACTGCCGCTTAGTTCTTCTTATCAAAAGTTGCCCAAGCTGTTTACTTGAGCAACAATCTGCTGCCAGCCAAAAAGCAGTAAACAGAATAGAAATACATTTTCAACTTCCCAGTTCGCAGTTGCCAGTTCTGTTCTCTGCTTAAAGCGTATAAGACTTTAACGCGACTTTAATACATCATCATCAATAGAAGCAGCAACAACAACAACGCCAGCAACACCAACAACAACATCGAGATCTCTCAAGCAACATCATCTGAGTTCTAAATTCAAAATGCGAAGCACATTTCGATTGATTTTCTGCTGCTTCGTCATCTTGTTGCCAACTTTCTGCCACACACGTAAGCATTCTACAGCCTGGCGCCTTTTGGCAACTGCACCGGGAGAAAAGAAATGGGTTTATGCATCGTTATATAGTACATCCTACCTATAAATTGAAACTTTAACGAACTAAGTGGAAATAGTTCTTAAAACAAACGTGACTCTCACACAACTTTTTGGTAGCACTAAAAAATATCAGCTGTTTTTAGCTTTAAAAATTTTATGGGGATAGAAAAGAGTTGAGCTTTACTGCACTTTCGATTTAAGAGACTTTTATAAAGAGAGATTTTGAAAACAAGGGATTCTTCAAGAAAAATAGGTTTGCTATATAGAAAATTCGAAACGCAGAAGGGAATCATAAAAAGTGTTTTTTATCTAAATGTTGTATGCAAAAATTTTTTGAGGAATTCGTTATAGGGAAGTTCGACATTAATAAAATTGGTTAGGTATCATCCTCGGAAGTAATTTAATATATATTTAATAATATATACATAGTAGGGAACATTTGACAATCTGGCCATATGGATTTGTAAGGTAGAAATTGGTCATTTATAAAAAAACGTACAAATGGTTTTATTGCAAAGGATAGATAGGATAGATTGATAACATCTAAATTTATAACCTTCTTTACGTCCCTTTTAAAGCTTTTTGTTTCGAATTTGTAATCATCAAATATGTATGTAATTGTGTCAAGTCTTGTCCAGGTAGCTTTTTCAAAATTACTATATTAGCTTTAGTAAAGCCGAAAATGTATGTAAAAAGTTTTTTCTTTTTCTTTAAGAGTTCCTCACAGAGAGGTGGGGTACTGCGACCAAAAGGTCTTTTGTACCATACCCTTAAGTTAAAGAAAAAACTTTCCGCTTTCCGCATGAATAGCAGTAGGTATTTTGTTGGTATTGACCTGAGATGGAAGGAACTAATCCGTTCCTTTCCCATGTGACAGGCTCTGTCCTATACCAGCGCTGAGCAGTCACAGAGAATATGTCTGATGGTTTCATCGTCTTTTAGACAGAGTCTGCACTCTGAAAAGTCCGATAGGCCAGATAGGTAAGCTACCAGTAGCTTCAGGTCCGCTCTGCCAAAACCTTTTGTCTTGATCGCATCCAAAGGTTTGACAAGCACTTTTGCTTGACGAAGCCCCGGAATGGAGAGCCAGTATCTCCAATGTTCTCCTGCGGCCCATTTGTTTATCATGGTTTTGATTGTGGACCAGGGTGTGGTCAGGGTGGAGCACAGTTGTCGTGCTAGATCGTCAGCGATTGTGTTACCATCCACTCCCGAGTGTCAAGCCACCAAACATAGCACGACTTTGTTTCGGGCGGACAGGGTTTGGAGGTAGTTATGGCATTCCATGGAGGAGATGCTTAAGGATGACAATGCCCTCCCAGAGTTACCTAAAGTATGATCATGGTGAATAATAAAGTCGAAATACCCTTGTCCGTCTTTCCGTCTAACCATCTGTATTTCCGTCCGTATGAGCGCCTAGATCTCAGAGATATTAAGAGTGAGAATAATTAAACTTTTATATTAGATTACTTATTGTTCCATAGGAGACAAATTTATTATTTTTCTTTTTTTTTAAGTTTCATATGGATAAATCGTTTTTTATGAAGATATCGTAACCACTTTTGGCATTTGGAAGTTTTGTACAGTACCCCAGTACTGTACCAACTATTAGGTAGACTATATCATATAGCTCACATATGACGATTCGTTAAAAAAAACGTTCTTTGAATAAAATTCAAATGCTCCGAAGTCTTTTTTAGCTTCTCAACATTGCTCCAAATTGGAACAAAATAGCTTACCTACATCTTATAGTTCCATAGGACCGATCGGTCAAACAATATGTTTGGTGAAAATTTTGATCCGATTCGTGTGTTTATGAAGTATTGTAAACAATTTGTTTAGACGAAAGGTTTTAGATATCCCTATCACTGTACCATATTTGATGAAAATCTATGGACTATTGCACCTAGATCTCAGAGATGGTAAGAACTGGAGTAACCAATCTTCCACATTAGATCTCATATTATTGCATAGACGACAAGTCTAGTTTATTTTTAATATCAGGGTTAAATTTTATAGCTCCCATAGGGGTGTTTCAGTGACCTCAAAAAAAATTATTTTTTTTATGAATAATTCGTTTGTTTATAAAGATATCGTAACCAAATTTGGCATTCGAAAGTTTCTTATAGTTCCCAAGTAATGTACTAAATTTGATCAAAATCGGTTGACTGTATCATATAGCTCCGATAGGACCGATCGGCCAAAATCAATTTTTTTATACAAAATTCGCTATATTTAATTTTTATATAAAGATACCGTAAATAGACTTAGCGCTTTTAAGTTTTTTAGAGTACACAAGCTTTGTACCAAATTTGAACAAAATCGGTTGACTATATCATATAGGGCCGATCTTCCAAAAAAAAATTTTTTATACAAAATTTGTAAAGATATTTGAACTCGGCATTCAGATCTTTTCTAAGGTATTAAAGCATTGTGTCAAATTTAATCGAAATCGGTTGACTATGTCATATAGCTCCCATAGGAACGATCAGTCAAAAAAAAATGTTTGCTAAAAAATTCTTCTGTTTTTGGTTTTTGTGAAGGAACCGGATTTTATTGCAAGCTAGTGGTACAGGTATCCAAAGTCGCCCGCACCCGACTTTACATATGTCAATTTTTTTGTATAAAGCTTCTTTTTTTATCACAGAAAAAAGTATATAGTATTTTTTTAAATTATAGTTTTGCTACAACAATTTTAGAAAAAAATCGACGAAATTTTGGTATCTTAATTATTTATTTAAAAATCAAACTGTTGGGAATATCTTCGTTTCTATAGAGTTCATCTTGATTTTAAAGCGTATGAACCATTTCGCTGGGTATGGGTTGATTTTAGCGCGTCTTCTTTTTTGGCAATAGCTACCGAAATTCCCACCTTTTGTCCTTGGATAGGTTATGTGAATGGAAAATCTGTAACTTGGTTTAAATTTTTACGGGGAAAGGCTTGTGGGTAATAATAAAAAAAAAATTTCAAGTGACTGAAGGTGGCTCTCTCAAATAAAAAAAAGTTTGTATATATTCAACCCTACATATAATATTGAGTCCAATGAGACCAATTTTGGTAACTGTAGCTTCGCAAGCATATTTACGTACAAATTTGTATTTGTGCAGCTTCCTAATTCTTATCTAGAACTCGCAGAGATCCAAACGGATTTTAAAGAAGAAATAAGAAAAATCTATGTTCATTTAAGCACAGTTGGTTTAAACGTGCGGGAGTAAGTCCCGAAATTCTATTGTGCTAAATGGAAAAAGGAAAAAAAACAAAATCTCTATAATTGATAAAACTCTGATTTTTTTCAAAGTTTAGTTACTTTAGCTATTATGTTATCTCTGAAGTATAGGCGTTGATTTGGAGGGGCAGACGGACATCTCGAATACTTTAGTCACACTAATCATACTTTATGCAACATATTTTCCCCATCTTTTATACATTCAAGCCTCGCACAATCTTAAAGACTATTTTAAGCTATTCGGCTTAAACAGAACCTTCACCCTCCTTATCGCTTTACCCAACTTTTCTCTCAGTGCAATATTCGCCTTTGACTATATAATAATAATACTCTTGTATATGTGTGTAGAGCCAAGTTGCCAGACGCCCGATAAAAATGTTGGCCAATGTGTGCACTTTAGCGGTTGCAGGTTCGTCTTGAGGCAATATGCGATGTATAAGGAGCACATGCCGCCTGTCATAATGCGTTTCCTGCAAAGATCGCGCTGCAGGCCCAAAGTTGATGGGGTAAGTTGGGAAAGCTATTAGACAGATGTATATTGATGAATAAAACTGTCTGACAAGCAACAGACAACAAACAACAACAATAATAACAAGAACAACATTCTAATGACGCTAATACTAATGAAATTTTTTATATTATTTTCTTTGCCTCTTGCAACAACAACAAACAAAGTATTATTTGTGCTGCGAACTGAAAGATGTGATTCCTGCAAATGCCAACTCAAAGCTGAAATGAGCCAACTTAGGAAATACCATATATATATATGCTTATATACTCATATATCTACATACATATAGTATAACCCAACAACTTCAAAGCACACACGTGTGGGTGTTGTAATAAGCCTCTGTGTGTGTGTGTGTTTGTGCGTGTGTGTGCGCTTTGATCTAGCAACTCTCAACTGTGTGACGCATTAAAGTACACTCGGAGTTTGTATGTATAAATGCCACGGACAGTAGCAACAACAACAACAACCTGACGCCCAGACGCCTCTCTTGGACCAGCTATAACCAACCAAACCATATAACCAGCCCAACAACAACTGCTCCGCCCGAAATTCTGCCCGCTGTAATTATAATGTGTATTATGTATTAAGTGTCTGTTAGTCTGCCTCCAAAAGACTGCCCCATGCCGCCCACACAGCTCCGCTCGAAACACTCGTTCGGAACACAAAAATGAAACAAAAAAAAAAGTGTGGCATCGTGCAACAGCTGTGCGGCAGACGAATCAAATTTAAATTTGAAATTTGTTAAGTAAAGTACATGCAAACAACAACAACAACAAAATATAACAACAAACACATGAAAACTTTAACTTTAATGTCAACTGCTGTTGCTCTGGTTGGGTTTCCATGCCCTAACAGAAGGTATATTAACTCCGTCATGGAGATTTAATAGGCCGGAGAACTTTTAATGTACATAGGAATTGTTTGGCATAATTTGGTTTTAGTCTATTCGTAAAAATTAAGGGGAATCTGAGACTCTTGCTAACAAATTACTTTATAGGAAGCTATAAAGATGTTGCACAGTTGGGCAAAGGAGGTGCTGGCGGAATCTTTGGCGGCGTGCATATGGTGGGAAATTTTTTTTTGGCTGATACCCCTTTTTGCTGCAAAGTAGTGCTTCCCTAAGCTGTAGGTTCTCTGCCAAGAAATGGTTGCGAACCAATCCATCGAGAGGAAAAGAGAATTATTATATTAAAATATATCTATGATCTAAACACAGAACACCTCGGGAGTGGTTAAATTTTTGCAAAGAATTCCGCTCCCGAAAGTCATCGTTTGTTCGTGAAAGTTTATGGGGTATATTCTCTATCAAGAACAAAGTGTTTTGATTGGTTTCAACGCTTTAAAAATTGTGATTTTGATGTAAAAGATAAAGAGCGTCCTGGGCAGCCGAAAAAGTTTGAGGATGAAGAATTGGAGACATTACTCGATAAAGATTCGTGTCAAACGCTCAAAATGTTGCCAGGAACATCGAATGTCGATGAATCGTTTCCAAACGTTTAATGGCCTAGGGAATGATACAAATCCAGGGAAATTGAGTTCCATATGAGTTGAAGCAGAGAGCCGTTGAGCGCCGTTTTTTCTCATGTGAACAGACAGAAAAGGAAATTTTTTTTGCATCGTATTGTTAAAAAGTGGATCCATTACGACAATCCCAAGCGCAAAAAGTTATGGGGTAAGCCCGACCAGCCAACAACATCAAAACGAAAGTGGTGAAAACATACATGGAAACGCTATAATGGAAGGTGCTGCGTCACCCGCCGTACTCTCCGGATATCACCCCATCCGATTACCACCTATTTCGATCGATGGCACTTGCATTGACTGACCAGCACTTCACTTCTTATGAAAGTACCATGAATTGGGTCGATTCTTGGATAGGGAGTCGTTCTTCCGAGCCTGAATCCGAAAACTACCAGAAAGATGGGAAAAAGTAGAGGCTAGTGATAGACAATATGTACTTTGAACATTTTATTTTGTATCCATTTTTTCAGAATAAATATTTGAAAATTATAAAAAGTGCGAAATTAATTCAATGTCCCAATATGAAAACATATTTGTCTCCCTTATGTAAGGGTTCTTAATAAAGCACTAAAGAGATGAAGGCCTCAATAATTTTCTTTCTTTTATAGTAGAATGACGGATTGAGCATACTTTCTGTAAAATATGACACCGAATTTACTTGATTACTTGACGAATTCTTATAAATAATGAATCTGTTGGAATTTCCCCTAGAGCTGACAAAAATTATTCAAAGTTTCCTTAAAAATCTGTAAAGTGAAATCTCGAAAGTACGACCTATGCGTAGGCTGTTCCCAATGGGTAATGTTTATTCCCAAATTTATACAACATTTATACTTCCGGTTTTTCGCATCTTTTAGAGTCATTAATTTTTTTAATTGTTTGATCTGGTATTTTAATCAAATAACTAATAACCTCCAAGATGCTTTCGAAATCCTTGTTAATTAATTCAACAAATGGAAAATTCATGAGAAAGCTGAAGTCCCAACTCAATTAGGCTAAGGATAGGCCCGTTGCGATACCGCTACAGTGAGCTATTTCACCACTCTTCCCCACTTGAGAGGTACCCTATAGGAGGTGAGGAAGCCATCCGGCAGCCTGAATAAACCTTAAAAGGCATTTTGGAGAGCTGAGCTTTTCAGAGAGCTGAGATAAATCGTCAAGAGAGTGTGGCCCTAGGAACCTAAATCTTTTAATGTCCAGCCCAGGACAATGACAGAAAAAGTGTACTACAGTCTCCAGCTCCTCCTCCTCATTGCCACAGCTTCTTCTTCTCTTGGGGAGCATTCAACCTGGATGTGTCCTGTGATAGCACGGATAACAGATGAGCCCTGGGCTCTATTCAGATAGCAAAGTTCTTTGGTTCTTTTACTAGTATGTCGGCCAAGTTTTCCGCGAGATCCTACACGTGTTCGATGTCCGATTCCACGTTTTATTTGCACAGAGACCTACAAAATTTCGATATTATCTGTTTACAACTGGCAATGGGTATACCCAGGACCTCCTTGTCTTGAAGAAGGATGCTGGTAGTTCCTTGTCTAGCCAGTTCCTCTGCAATACAGTTGCCCTCGAAGTCCCTATATCCTGGGACTCATATGAGATGAATTGAAAACTGCTCAGCCATATCCCCTAGAGACAAGCGGCAGTTATTTACTGACTTTATACACGAAGTCATCGAAAAAAGGGACTTTATAGCCGCTTGGCGGTCCGAGTAGAATCAAGTGTTCTTATTTCGAACTTGTAGGTTTCTTATTGAAAGCCTCCTGAATTACAGTGACCTCTGCCTGAAGGGCACTGCAGAGGTCCGGAAGTCGGAAATATCTAGTTGAATCTGGTTGATGTTAAGTGGGAAAACAATGTTCAATATTTAGGACTAATTTTTCACGGTTATTATATTAACCTTTAAAGACCTTACTGATTACGTCAGCAAGAAAAATCAACATATTAATTCACTTATTATGGGTACTACCATTCCTTGGTATCACTCCACCATTGATCTACACACCAGGGCAAAAATTGAATTCGATTCAAGGAGGGTAGATCAATAATTTTAAGGATAAATGTGCATATTCCGAGCTTACGCATATTAATTGGAAATTGAATTAAAAGATTTTCTTCGCACATCATTTATTTAACTACTAGCTCCTTAAAATGTTTTCCTTAGTTGAGAGCGTAAGGAAGAACATCTTCAGACAGTGCTGCACTTAATCTTTGTCTCCAGACGGACAGCTCATCAAATCCTCTATTTCTAAAGTTTCTAAGCTGTAAAGCTCATATACTATGCTCTTAAACTTAAAAAATTTATTATATACTTTAAGTTGGGTAATTTAAAAGTTCAAGTTCAGATTTCGGTTTAAGTGTTGTGTTCACCAATATTAAAATATGAAAATATTTTTATTTTAAATTAAGTGTTGCCAAATGCTTTTATTGTAGGTGTTGCAGAAATGTCCGCCAATTTAATTACAAACAGGTTGACAGCGCTGTCAAATTGATCTCATCTGGCCAGCGAAATTGTATTTTTTTTTTTGCAAATGGCCAATTTGCTTGAAACTGCTTTGTATGTAAACAAATGAAATGGTTAAGTGAATGGAAAAGCTGTTGAATGCTTTTAGATTGGCAATAATCTTTGGCTGTCTTATTTCATAGCTTTCACCTGTAATTTGTT
Organism: Chymomyza amoena; assembly: GCA_037043745.1. Lineage (NCBI taxonomy): Eukaryota > Metazoa > Arthropoda > Insecta > Diptera > Drosophilidae > Chymomyza > Chymomyza amoena. The sequence continues at coordinate 98,801 of JBAMAX010003172.1, forward strand.
TATATTATAAGTTTAATAGACAACTTGACTAGTCTTAATTTGTATGTTTGGAATTTGGTAAAAAGTGATCTAATCTGAAATGTCAGCAACCAATTGGTGCACGATGAAAAGAGAATAATTGGGTGTGAGGTGCATGGACTGGCCTAAATAAAAAAAATTGTAAATCGTTGAAAAAATCCAAAAAAATGTTTATGGGATCTTTAGAAGCTATCGAAATAAGAACATTTGTATCTATTCGGACAGCCAAATGGCTATTAAGTCCCAAGTGTCGATGACTTCTTGTATGAAGTCAGTGAATTACTACCGCTTGTCTCTAGGGGAGACGACTGAGCAGTTTTCAATTCATCTTCATATGGGTCCCAGGACATAGGGACTTCGAGGGAAACTGTATTTAGGATGAACTTGCTAGACAAGGAACTACCAGCATCTTCGTTCAAGACATGGGACACTGGCTGGTGGGGAACCACGTATCCAGTCTGAATGTTCCCAACCATGACTTCTGTAGAAGTTGTGGCGATGAGGAGGAGCTGAAGACACTTTTTCTGCCATGGACTGGCAGCAAAAGTATTAGATTTCCTAAAGTCACACTTTCTTGACGATTTATCTCAGCTCTCTGAACAGAGTCCAAAATGCCTTTCAAGGTTTATTCAGGCAACCGGATGGCTTCCTCACCTGTTATAGGATACCTATCAAGTGGGGAAGCGTGGTGAACTAGCTCACTCTAGCGGTATCGCAGCGGGCCTATTTTCGGCCTAAGTGAGTTGGAACGTCAGTCCCAACTGCCGCCCTAACCTAACCTAACCTAGAAGCTATCTCAGAACTCATGGGTGATGCTCTATTTTTTAGAGTTCGGATTCGGTTTCATCAGTTCAAAGTCCATGTGGGTAGCCCTGTTACATGTAAAGTTGGCACTACTTTTTTTTTGTAGGACTGCCAAAGGTGTGGAGAGATGCATCGCAAGAGCATATTCAATGACGTCACAAATCAAACTGTCTCACGATGCTAAGGTCAGTTACATTATTTTCAAGAGTATTTTAACTTATTTGGACTTCAGAAATTAAAGAAAAACTTTTAGGAGGGATAGTTTAAGATAGATAAAGTATGTGTTTTTTTTTTTTGACTATTTAAATATTTTTCTATGGCACAAAATGTGTTCAGAAGAGTAGGTTTATTCACAGAATTTTATATTAAAAATAATTTAATTACACTTACGTGACTTGACAGTCATTTCCTCTCTTCAGTGGAATTCGGCAATAATCCCAATATTTTACAATTCATCCCGTCTAACTCGCTGATTTCTGTCTAAACTGTGGTATTTCCGTTTCTAACCCAACTCTTTTAGGACACTTTCAATTCTCCACTAAATTAACATAGAAATTGGTCTATATTTGGTCAAGAAACACTCTAAAATTGCCAAATTATACAGTAGCTAAATAAATTACTCGCCAAGAGCATATAAACTCTGTCATCTGTAGGAGTTTAACTTTATTTTCTGGTATTTTTTTTTATTCAAGCACTAGTTGCTCTTGTTGTTGTTGTCATTTTAATGTGTTAAATTTTAAGTGACGGCCTGGCGCGCTAAAAGGCCTTTTAACAAACAGCAGCAACAACTACAACAACAACAGCTCGTACAACAACAACAAAAACAAGGAAAGGAGCCGCTTTCAGCATGGCTAAAAATCACGCAAAATTAAAATGATTTATGCAAAATAATTTCAGTGTAAATGAAGAAAACGGCCAGTGGGCAATCTCTCTAGAAGAAATACGATAAAAAAAAAAATACTCAACTCTTGGCTGGACCAAAAGCAGCAGCCGGCAGCAACATTAGCGGTTTGTCTCTGGCCCCGCCGCACATGCTCTTGGATCTGGGGGGCACACGGGGGGTGCATATAGTGATGTATAGTGGTGGTGAGTATACGGAAGTCCCCTGCCCTGGCCAGGGGCGTTGAAATGCAGACACCTTGTGCGCGCATGCGAGCTGCATAAAATGAGATGCCGCTCGAATTTCAGCTAACTAGCTGCCCGACATGAACGCTGTTGCAAGTTGCAACATGAACTGAACATGAACGCCCAGGCACTGACTGAAATTGCAGACCAACCCGGACAACACACAGCCAAGCATGACCAGATGATAAATGGCCTGAAAACACATTTGAGCTGCTGCTGGAGCCCAAAGCAAAAGCCAAAGCTAAGGCTGATGCTGATCTATTAGACAAACGCATATAGCCAAGGCGGACCAGGCAAGTACACATACTAGCCGACATACGCAACATACGCGCATGGGTGTAGCTAGAAGGGGCTGGCTGGGCTTTTTAACCCGCTTATTTTTAATTGAATTCTCAAAATACGTCAGAGCATATCTTATATCAAGCTTTTGTTTCCCAAGTCTTTTGATTGCAAATGATTCAACTCTAAATATATGATAGGTACTCGTTAGTTACGTAGGAACGCCAACCATAAATCATTATCAACGAATATTTAAATATGTTCCTTTAGTAGTTTATATTTAAATGCTTACACTGCCCAACATATAAATGGTCTCCTTCTGACGGACTGATAGTGCTGAATAAATTTTGTTCTTTAAATAATCTTGTTCATCTTGTAGCGGATTTGTATAAATGCAATGGGTTTTTAAGCCAAAATTTCTACGTTACACAAAGAAAATTAACCTGACAACAATAATATTTAAGTCGTGTTTAATTTCAATAAAAGAATTAGGAATACTTTGATGAAAATTAAAAATATGGAAAATATACGAATTTATCGAAAATAAAAAGGAAAGTATCAAAAAAACATCCATTTCCGGATGATTTTCTTTTAATTTAAAATACGGTCAATCCTTTAAGTTCGAATATAAAATAAATTGGGATTCTTTATTCTTCTTTCCTACTTAACGATATACAATTTTTAGCTAGGGGCATTTATTGTATTATATTCAAAAATGAAGAGCATAAGAAAATTGGACAATTCTCATAAAAAAGAAAAATGGCGGACAAAAAGTCGGGCGCGGACGACTTTAGGATACCCTGTACCACTAGCTTGTAATAAAGTCCGATTTCTTCACAAAAAACCAAAAACAGAAGAATTTTTAAGCAAAAATTTTTTTTGACCGATCGTTCCTATGGGAGCTCTATGATATAGTCAACCGATTTCAATAAAATTTGACACAGTGCTTAAATACCTTAAAAAAGATATGAATGCCAAATTTATTTTAAATATCTTTACAAACAAACAAAACACATCGAATTTTGTATAAAAAACGTGTTTTTGGACCGATTGGTCCTATGGGAGCTATATGATCTAGTCAAACGATTTGGATTAAATTTAGTACAGTGCTTAGAAACTATAAAATACTCCCGAATGTCAAATTTGGTCCCAATATCTTAACAAACAAACGAAACACAACAAATTTTGTTAAAAAATCGATTTTTTGGAAGATCGGACCTATGGGAGCTATATGATATAGTCAACCGATTTTGTTCAAATTTGGCACATTGCTTAAGTGGTCTAAAAAATTTCCAAACGCCAAATCTGGTTACGATATCTTTATTAAAAAACGAAATATAGCGAATTTTTCTTTAAAAACGTTATTTTGGCCGATCGGTCCTATGGGAGCTATATGATATAGTCAACCAATTTCCATCAATTTTGGTACAGTGATTGGGAACTATAAAAAACTTTCGAATCTTCGATATCTTCATAAACAAACGAATTATTCATCTAAAACGCTTTTTTTTGTCGAGGTCGACTCAAACACCCCAATGGGAGCTATATAACCCCGATATCAAAAAAATAAAATAAACTTGTCTCCTATGGATTAATATGGGATTTAATTTGAAAGTTTGGTAACTCTAGCTCTTACCATCTCTGAGATCTAGGCGTTCAAACGGGCGGACGGACAGACTGACATGGGTATATCGACTTCTCTATTCACCCTTATCATATTTTAGGTAACTGTGGGGTGTCTCCGACGTCTCCTTCTATATGTTACATACATTTTCGGCTTGCACAAACTTAATATACCCTTGATACCATACGGTACAGGGTATACAAATAAATGCCATAAAATATCCTTTCGAAATCATAAATAAAGATCCCATCATTCCTTTGAAATTTGGATTTGCCAAATCATTAAATTATAATAATTACTCATATCGAGACTAGTTCCTTCTGTCATTCTTGAAATATGATGATATAATTTACTAATTGTTTTAAAATTGCTGGAAAAAACTATATACATATATTCCTAAAAAAAAAACAAACTGCGATTTTGCTGCACCCTTCGCACAAAGCTGTCTACGCCCATGTACTAACACACACACGCACTCACGTGCAGCTCCTCTCGGTTTGGCTTTGGCTATTTATGGAAAGTTTACAATGAGATAAAGTTGAGCAACGTGCATCAAGCCATCAAGTTGCAAAGCGGCAGATACTCCATGGCGTGTTGCAGGGATGGAGCAGGGGGTAGATGTGGCATGCGGGCGGCATTTGCATTAACAGTTTTTATGATTATTTTTGTCGCTTTTAACTAAAAATTTGCTGTCAGAAATTAAATGGAAAGTAACAGAGGCAGCGGCAGCATCTAAAAGCCTGGCCAAGCTCAGCCGGCAACAAATAGACTGACGAGGAGAACAACAAAAACAACAACTAAACTGAAGACAGCAACAACAATGAATACAATGCATGCTAAAAAGTTGCTGATGTCTTGTAAACATGTTTAGGCTAATGCATGGCTCCTCCACTGTAAGTGTGTGTGTGTATCTATGTGTTAATGTGGAGTATCTGTGTGTGTGTGTATGTGAGTGAGTGTGTTGCGGTGCAACAAATGTTGTTAACAAGCATATTTTGACAGCTCAACAAGATGTTGCCAGATGCGCGAACAACCACACACACGCACACACACACGCAGCCCAAGTAAATAAGTTACTATGTGTAAGTGAGACAACTAGCAGTGGTGCGAATGTGGCAGCAATAGCCATGAAGTGGAGCAGGCCATCAGCATATGTTGCAGGCGTTTTAAATGCCATAAAAGGCAAGCCAAACAAGCGCAACTAACCAACTAACAACTTGCAACTTATATGCATCTTTGGTCTCAAAGCAAAGTGAGTAACCATCAGATCCTAGCTACAGTTGAGATCCGATATGGCGCATAGGGTTGTTCCATCAACTCAATGAAGCGTATGAAGTTAGCTGACAGAGTCGTTGAGCTGTGGCGTACAGAGTGGCTAAGATTTAGATCATAGATAGCTGTGATTTTTAATCCATTTGGCGGAATCTATAGGAAGCGGCAGGTTGCTCAGTATCAAGTTTGCTCAACGGACGCATTTCCTTGGGGCAGGACAGTCAACAAGTAGGTGTTAGCTGCTGTCTGTCCGTATCTCATCCCCACAGTTGAGTTTGTCTTGTGGCCTATGCTGCAGTACCTCGTTAGGCTTTCTATCATTATACTAATTCTCTTCTTGTCAAAGTGCTAGTTTGTATCTGAGCCAAAGTGCTGGGGAGATATTCAAACTAGATGCAATGTCTCATTGTCATTATGCTTTGGTCTTAGTCTTAACATATATAGTAAGTATGTGTCCTTACTAATGCATTACCTGTGTGCTCGGCCTCTCCCTCGTTCATTGACGAGATTAAGAATTATTGAGTGCTCTTAGATTTGGTTGAGAGAAACATGCATCTTTCGGATTATTTTTTTAATATGCGTTGAAGGCAGTGGCTCCTGAAGAAAATAATACACGCTTCAGTATCTTGTTGTCTTGTCAAATTATTTCTATTGTCAGTTAAGATTTCATTATAAAGGTGAATATAAGGGGGAGAAAGTAAACATTTGGAAAATCCTTCCGTATGACGTCAAACGTTCTATAATCAATCTACAAAAATCTGCACGCTATGTTGGAAACTGAGTAGCAGTTTTTGAAATAAATGGGAAGTCATCTAGAGTGGGTAGGTAGGTTAAGGCGGCAGTTGAGACTTATCGTCCCAACTTACTTAGGCCAAGAACTGAGCCTTTGTGATACCGGTAATGGGAGTAAGTGGTAAGGATTGAGAATAGACAGAAATAATTAGGGAAATAAGAAAAGTGGGAAGTGCAGGACCATGCTTAACTTGGGATTCAAACCCAATAACCTCTGGGAGTCATCTAGAGTAAGTCTAAGTAAATATTATGGCTTTGAGCAGTGGATAAAGATGTTTACACCTTATATATATTTTATTTTCTAATATTTAATGTTTAATTTCCGCTAAGGACTTTGCAGTCTATATAGTCTATATGTGACTCCCCCCAGGGATCTTCCGGTGTAACCCTACCTAATGTTTAATTTATATTTGAACTTCCTTATTCTACTTGGTTATTCTACATTCTCTGGCCAGTTTTTGATGTCACCCAATGGGCTAGTGACACATCTTTCTGTTTCCTCGTTCTATTTTTCAAAAAATCATTTATTTTTTTTTTTAAATTTGAAATCAACTGAATTTTGATTTACCTCTTTAAAATAAATAAATAATTAAATATTTTGGCCAGTTATGTAAACTATTATATATTTAATAAAATTTTTATTAGATTATTAGATATTTAATAAAATTAATATTAATTATAACGCTGTGGAGTTTGCAAAGTTACAATAGAGACCTTAAGAAAACTCAGAAGAAATCTTCTGATTCAACTCACGCTATATTGATATCTCATCTAATACTACTTCAAACATTTGGCAATACACCTGTTCGGACCAACGATATCAGATGATATTACATTCAACTTATTCCATAATTAAATTAATTATAATGAATTATTGAAAAAAGTTAAGAAGAACTAATTGAAGTTATTTTAATGTTTCAGCTTAAAGAAAAGAAGGCTAGAAAAAATTACAAGAAACAAAAATCTTCACTGGAAGACTTAGCAAGGTTCAATTGTGAATTATTTTTCAAGCACTCGGGTTTTATTTTCATATCCATTAGGATGTTGATTTCAACTAAAGATGATGTTTTGAAAAATTTTAGTTCACGAAGCTTATCTGCGCTGTACACAGTAGTCTAATTGAAGAAAAATAATAAAACAAGTTACCTCTTAGATCGATTGTGGCAAACATCTCACGCCCTGTTGTGAAACGAGTAATTCTCTTGAGAAAATGGGTCTGAGAATAACCAGATTCGACCAAATCCTCACTGCACTTATGTCCGACATCATTTGTAATTAAAATTACAAACAAAAAGTCTAAGCAACTTTGTTTGATTTTTAACCCCCGACGCAAAAAGAGGGGTGTTATAAGTTTGAAGTGTCTGTCTGTCTGTTTGTTTGTCTGTCTGTCTATGGCATCGTAGGTCCCGAACGCATACAGTGATTTCAATTTAGTTTTTTTTTGTATAAAAGGTGACTTATGTGCGAGTGTTGTTAGACATGTTTGATGAAAATCGGTTAAGCCGTTTAAAAGTTGTGGGGAGTAAAAGTGGGGAGAAAAACATCAACTTTGTCCGATTGGCTTAAAATTTGGTCCTATTGTAACTGACGACGTCACTGATTCGAAAATGTAGTTATTTTTGCTCTATCGCTTCTCGTTTAGAAGTTATGGCCACTTGAAGTTAAAAACATCAACTTTGTCCGATTGGCTTAAAATTTGGTCCTATTGTAGCTGACGACGCCACTGATTCGAATCTGAGGTTATTTTTAACCCCCGACGCAAAAAGAGGGGTGTTATAAGTTTGAAGTGTCTGTCTGTTTGTCTGTCTGTCTGTCTATGGCATCGTAACTCCCAAACGCATGCAGTGATTTCAATTTAGCTTTTTTTTGTATTAAAGATGACTTATGTGCGAGTGTTCCTAGACATGTTTGATGAAAATCGGTTGAGCTGTTTAAAAGTTGTGGGGAGTGAAAGTGGGGAGAATGCGTAAAAAAAGCAAACGAGCTTGACCTTAAATGTAATCTATACCTTAACAAGAATCTAAATTATAGTGAGTATATTATAATATACTCAAGTCTAACTTAACCTAACCTACCTATAAAAAGTATGAAATAAAAAATTAAATTAAAAATTTAAAAAACCCCCGAACTTAAGTAATTTTCATTTAAAAAGTAAAAATAAAAATTAAATTAAAAATTTTAAAAACCCCCGAACTTAAGTAATTTTCATTTAAAAAGTAAAAAATAATAAAAGAAACTTAATGTTAAAGTACCTAAGAATCTATTAATAATTCTAAAAAAATACGTCGCGTTGGGGGACCGCTCCTAAACTAGCAATTTAAATACAAATAGTCTAATTAAGCAACAAAGATTAACTTAAAAACAAAATTAAGAAAATACTTCAAAAACTTTCATAGCATTACTTCAAAAAATTTGCATGTAAGATGCGACCGTCAACGACGTCTGCCCTCGCGTGTCCCCCAACGCGACGTATTTTTTTTAGAATTATTAATAGATTCTTAGGTACTTTAACATTAAGTTTCTTTTATTATTTTTTACTTTTTAAATGAAAATTACTAAGTTCGGGGGTTTTTTAAATTTTAAATTTAATTTTTTTATAACATGCGAATGTAGCGTCTGATTTGCTTGGGGATTTGATTGGCATGTTCTTCTCGGACATCCCATTCAATGATGCTTAAATGTGAAAAGTAAAACTTGTATACTTTTAGATTTCTTATAGTTTTGCTCTAGAGTTAAGGATCAAGCAATATTTTACAAATTTTAGAAAATCAAGATATTTTACGTGTAAACTAAAAAAATCGAAAAAACTTAAAAAAATTTAAAATTTTGAAATTTTTTTGCTCTGAATTTAGCAGCCTGGGGAGGACTGGAAAAAAAATTCAGAGCCACATCAGTCATGCTCTTAAATATTAAAAAAAAACTTTTAATTTTTTGATATCGGGCTTCTATAGAGATAGAGCAGAGCAGCTTTAAATATCCGGAAAGTTTTATGGAATTTATTAAACAACTCGTTTGCTTTGCAGATAAATATCGTAACCAAATTTGAAATTCAAAAGTTTTTCAGAATTCCCAAGCACTGCAAAGGGTAACTCAAAGCTTAAAGATTTTAACTACCGTCATATTTAAAATATAATTTTATACTTACAAATTGTAATTTAATATTAATTTTGGTATTGATTGGCTGAAAAAACATACCTGAAAAGACAAAGAAAATATCAAATTAATTTAAAATACTTTTTATTTTACGTGGCTTTTTAAACTCTATGGCTTACGTTGTTATTCTAAACTTTGTTGATCTTTGCAAACACTATATATTTCCGGATTTTTTGAAAATGGAAAGACTTTATAGGAAGAATTAGTTTAAGGTCTTACAATAATTTATAATATTTTTGTAATCTTTGCAGGAGTAGAACTCACAGCGAGATTTAATTTTATCCAACTTGAATTACAAAAAAAATCTGATATATTTTGAAGACTTTTTAAAATAAATAAATTGGATATTCAAGGCAATATTTACTTAAAAATATAGTTTTCCAACACAAAAATTAATTAGTGCAGCTTTTCCTTACCGTTTTCAAATCTAGTAATGAAGAAGGTCCATTTATAGAAAAGCTTAGTGTAGACTTTTTGGGATTCCGTTGCAATTTAAAATCATGAAAAATTGAATTTTCGTCCCTATCTCAAATCTAGTACATGATATACAAATTTCTGTGCCACAAGTAAATTTCATGCAACAGAAATGAAGTACGTACGAACGGTCGCAGGAAAAACCAGGAGAGATATGGTCAGTAATGAAAGAATACGTTCAGAAGTAAGGCAGAAGAAGTCGATTATACAAGAAATCGAGGAAAGACAGCTAAAATGGTGCTGACATCTACATCGGATGGACGAGTCAAGAAAAGCCAAACAGGTACTGGAAATGAGAACGAAAGGCAATGCAAGAGGAAGACCCCGAAAAACTTGGGAAAATCGATTCCAGGATGTGGGAAGGATGAGGGGCAGAATCCTGACAGAGATGAGAAGAGAGAACCGGGACCGACCTAATTGGAGAAGATAGATATCCCGAGGCTACCCCGACGCCTAACAGCAAATGGGGATTGAAGAAGAAGAAGAAGGAAATCGTTAGGAAAAAGGTCCAACTATGGAAAAGTGTAGACTATAATCATTAGAGTAAAGACCTTAAACAAACTTGTTAGTTTATAAAAATATGTTATACCCTGTGCCAAATGTATGATGGGAGGAAGAAGGCGTGGCAGACATCATAAAGTAAGTATATTCTTGATCAGCATCAACAGCCTAGTCGATCTGTCTGCATCTGAAATTTTAACAGAAGATACACATAAAAGTTACGCAATGAAGTTTTTCGATTTATCGATATCTAGCTCTCTACCCCCGTAAGAGAATATCTTCTGTTAACCACGGTGGAGACGTATTAAAAAATAGATCATTAATATCGCTCCAGCCGATCTTGAGTTATAAATAGAGTAACTCACATATATTTCTCTTGTGTGCTGAGATATAATACCAAGGCTTAAAAGCGCGGAACTATCCCATAGTGATACGAGGCAATTTTATAAGACAATTCAAAGATTTGATCTGATAAGGAAGTTTGCTGCTGGTATATTTTTGGTCTTTAACTCCTGTGGTCTAGATATACATAGTTTTCCGGATATACTTTCCGGATTTTATTTAACGTGGTATGTTCCTTTGCAGGATTAAAACCATGGCGTTCAAATATGCAACTTAAGTGTACATATAACACAATGAGTGTGGATTAATGCGGCAACTAACGCCCTTCAGAGCAATCAGCCGAGATTGATATTTCTTTGGTACCAATTTGAAAGCATGTTGTCAGGCATGCAATTCCCCCTTGGTGATGGGCGAGCTGCATCTATCATCTCTTCTGCTTTATGGCTAGCAGCACCCGGTTGAGATCGCAACACCACGCCGAGCCAAGCTGACTCTACCCGCGATTTGGGTTTTAACTTAGCCATCACGTTACTCCCACAAGGGAGCCGACCTCAATGAGTACGCTTGGACGTTTACTCAACACGTGGTATCGAATTTAAGGGCTCGGTTTGCCCTCCCCATTCAGTCCCGACTGACTCGGATTTTGGGAACCCCGCCAGTTTGGCATCAAATGCCCGGGACTGGTCACCCATCTGCCATCCGTGCTTCAATCATCCGCCGACGCCGCATAAATACGACTTCCTGTCAGCATCCGCTATCCAGTCGAATGTGGCCAACATTTACGCTGTCTTTTCCAACTTAAAGCATCACGCCACGCACCCATTTCCTGACGATCCCCATTTAGTCGCCTCTTACGATAAGCTGGGGAACACTGAGGTGGATATTCAAATGCCGCCACCCCACGGGCTGGTCTAGAAATACACACGGACGTACGAAAAAGCTTACTTACTTATAGGGTATACGACCTTGAAAAAAATTTCGGGACTCGGCAGTAATTTTGGCAAGCGCTGAGTTTTTGAAATCAAATAAAATTCCAACCCATACAATATACCCTATCGCAGCTTTTGGATCACACGAAATTTCCATCTCTGCTACAGGGTATACAAATAACGCCATCAATAGGTAAACGTCATTGAATGGCCATTTATGGAAAAGTTAAGTAAAGGATAAAGTTCCCTTTACCAAATAGTTTATTAAAGGAAAAGTTTGTTGTGGCAAAGTTAACCAAAGCGAAGCTCTACTGTAGCAGTTAAATCCCGAGCAAGCCATAGAGTAGCTATGACTAGGAACAATCGCAAGTTTTGGGTGAGCGCAGTAAAGTCAATTGCTTTCATATGTGAGTGTGTTCGTTCTTGCCTTTGAGTGCTTAACAACATAAAATGTGCCACATGTAGCATGTTCTGTTGTTGTTGTTGTTGCTGCTAATGCTGTTGCGGCTGTCTCATAAACATGACGACAACAAAGTGTCTGACTGCATTGCCTGACTGGGCTTTTGTTGTAAAATGGTTTTGGTTCATTTTTGTTTTTGTGTTTGGCGGCAAAACAATTTCGTGCATTTTAATAAACATTGCAGCATTTAATGAAATGGCTTTTATGGAGTGGAGCGGATGACGAGGAGGAGAGTTTGACGAGAGAGATGGAGAGTGGCAGAGTGCAGCGAAGAGAGTCTTCGTTGTGGCTAGGCTGTCCGCGACGCAGCTGCATGAATCTCTTGCCACATCTATTTGCTAATTGCATTTTGTTGTTTGCACACAAATACACAGATACGTGCACATAAATACTTGCAAACGCCACAACTACTGTGTGTATTTGTATATGTATATATGTGTGTGTGTAGCTTTGTGGTCACACACACCTTTCACGCGCAATGTTGGTTATATATCACAGAGAGGCTGCTGCAAGCACTCCTGGCCGTGTCAGCCCATGCGCCATCTTATTCACCAACACACAGACAAAGCGGCATAGTTAGCGCGTGAGAGACAGAGACAGGTGGCAACAACAGGTCGAGCGTGCGAGTGAGAGAGAGAAATGCACACACACACACGTCACTTTGTTTAAATGTCACTTTGTCTGCGGCAAGTGACACGTTGAATGTCGACGTCGTCGTCGTCGTCGTAGTTGTTGCCTCTGCCGTGCCAGTTGCCACATCGTTGACGTCACAGAGTCGCCTTCACCAAGAAGAGAAGAAAATGCAATTAACGAGCGCTATCAAAATTGCAATGCAAAAGAAATTTGCCTTTGAAATGGCAGACAAGTTGAGTTGCTTGCCGCAAATTGCAGCAAATATTTTGCTCAATGCTTTTTCATTACAATTTACTGCTAATTTGTTGCAAGTTGTGGCCCAGCTTTTGCCTCGGCTAAGCAATTGATTTGACTCAACTCGACTTGACTTGACTTGACCGACTTTTTTGGATTGCAATTGCATTTACAAATTGTCGAACATGCAAAAATTTTAGCTTAATTAACTTTTACTTCGGCAGCATCACCCAGGATTAAAACCACAGAGGAACAGCAGCCGCATCCATTTCAAGCAATTGAATTCAAGAAGAAACCAAGTGTAAGTGAGTGCAACAGCAGCAGCAGCAGCAGCAGCAGATTGTGGCCGGTATTCAATGCCTGAATGAATGCCTGACTGCTTGCCAATCAGTGGCAAGTTGCACAAGCTGAAAATAGAAATAAAAACTTGGCCGAGGCAAGCAACCAACCAACCCTGGTTACCGCAATTCAATAAATTTGAAAAGCAATTAATAACTGATTGACAAGTATTTATCTAGGAAATGCTGAGTAAGCATAAAACAAAGCGCTGAGAGTATGACCGCAACCCGTTCTGAGGGTTGCGGCGGGTTGCTTGGGTTTTTAGTTGCAAGTAGCAACTTCAAGTGGCAGCAGCATAAGCGTAAAATGTTGCCCATCCAAGTCAGACGAAACGAAATGAAACTCAAGTGAACTGAGAAGTAAAGCAATTCCAGGCTAAAGCAAAGACCAGGATATGGAGGTAGAGAGCATCATCTCAGGGGTATACGGTTAAGCGGAAATTCAAAACCCAAAGTCAAATGGAACACAGAGCAATATGACGCAACGAATTGACAGAGGCGAGATAAAAGAACAATCAACAATGCTCAACGTAGGGACAACAACAACATCACAACAACATCCAGAAAGGGAGAGGGGGGCCAGGGCAACAAACGCACGTCCGGAACCAACTGGGCAGAAAGACGTAGCACATAAAATGTAGCGAAAACTTTGGAAAAATCATTAATAACGCTGGAAAAGCGCAGCAATGGCAGCGTCTATATGACAGCATTGGCATTGGCTATATGCTGTCCCAGTGACCAAAGGACAAGCGCAAAGACATGCACTGACTAAGAGCGAGAGAAGGATACGAATATGCTGCTCTGCTGCTGCCGCCGCTGCTGCAGCGCGTCCGTCAATCAAAGCGCAAACAGAAACAAAATGAATGGCAAACAGTGGCAACACAAGGCACAACGCAGAGGCAGGCTAGCAAGGACTCAGCACAGGATGAAGCATGGAATTGAGCAGCAAGCAGCGAGCAGGAGGCCATGGTGGCAATGACGGCGGTCGCGCTGGATATCCACCGGATGGCCATTCAAAGGGGGTCAGTAGTCAGTCAGCTGCCTAAGCGACTGTTTAGCTGCTTGTTTTGTTGTGGTTGACTAGGAAAAGCCGAGCGAGGCATCCAATGACGATGATAATGACGACGATGATGTCCTTGATAATGATGATGACAACGGCCCAGCGAATAAGCAAAAAGACAAAGAGACGACAGCGGCGACGACGACGACGATGAGGATGATGATAATGATGATAATGATGCTGCTGATGATGATGATGTTGTTGCTGAGACATTGAGCGAGCGATGTGGAACGGATGTGCAGCTGTGGCAAGAGAGGGGCAACAAACTGGTTGCTGCTGCAGTAGGAACAGCAAAAGAAAAGCACAATTATTCATTTGCACAATGTCACAAAAGTGTCATGGCGGCGCCAAAGGAGCAAAGGATTCTTTCATTGCTTCTGGCAGCGGTTAGCTAACTCCTCCAACAGTTACTATTGCTGTTGCTATTCCTGGATCTGGCTTTTATGATAGCGCCCGGCGTCATCTGAAACAAAAGCGATAATGATGAGCGCACGACACTTGCTTCAACTTCTAAAGGATAAGCATATCGAAACAAAGATGGATAACCAAAGTCTTGGGAGTTGCAAAACCAACTTGACGTGCCCTTTGTGACATCAACATCAACGCCAAGCAGTAGCAAGGACAGTCGCCAGGATAAGGGGATCGGAGCTCATCTCAACTAGACCCACTTAAAGTAGCTGCTCTCAACATTTATCTATATATATAAGTATATATATACTACAATATATACATAGCTGTGTATTTATATAATTAAGTGCTTGCTGTTAGCTCAGTGCAGGAGCGGGGCAAATGAGTTATTGCATTTAAAATGGCAAGTGGTATAGGGGGTCCTCGATAAGGATGTCAAGCTAAAACCCTGTAACGCTTGATAAAATGTACCAAAATTGTTTTTTTTTTCGACGAATTGCGTATATTTGTTGTTGTTCACAAAAACGAAATAAATACTGCTTAAAAAAAAATAAATTATTTACTTGCGGCCATGTTTGTTTAAGCTCACTCTGTTATTTATGTCAATATAAATATTTTTGCGAAAAATATCAATTTTACAAAATTATAAAAAATTTTATATGAAATATAATATATTTTTTTTCTTGCTTAAAAATAGTGTGAAAAAGGAAACATTTTTGGAATGCAATTTACATTAATGACAATTTCTTTTGCAACAATTTTTTTTTAAATTTATAATAATTCCCATAAGTAAATTCTTTGGTTTCTATTAATTGCAATAGTTTTTTTATTTCCTCTATTATATAAAAAAGTTTTTTTTGTGGTGAACCTTTTTGTAGTAAGTTTTTTGTACGGGGGTAACTGAGCCGCTTGCGGCGATGGAGGTGTGGAGGCTTGTGTGCGAAGCTAACAGGGGGCGAAGCCCTCTAGTAATTTTTAAAATTATTCCTATGTGTAGTTTTTTATGTTTATTTAATATGCTATCTATTTTTACTGCAATTTTTTAAACTATAGAATTTTAATTTAAAGTCGGTTTTGTAAAGTCTTGTCAGCTAAGAGCAATACAACTTTCAATAAGTTTTATTTGGTAATTTCCGTCAGGGAATTAAAAAAATATATTTATAAAGATATTTATAAATTTGTACGACCCTTACTCATAGTTAATATTTTTCAAGACAGCTTATTTAAATGATTATGATTATGTGTATTCTAAATAATTAATGTTACATCTTTGTAGATGTTCAAAAAGATTATCTGAAATGACAGATCTCGAGTTGAAAATTTTGGGTCGGCTCGAGACCTAGGTTGCCAGTAAAACCAATTTTTTATATTTATGCAATCCTAAGCTTGAGCGGTTAAAGTCTTCCCCATTAAAATCAAAGTTGGCCATATCCATCTTTAACCCTCGTTATAATTTTAAATAATTATTTTAATTCTAAATAAAAGTTATTTTTTGGCCCCAAAGAATTTTAAACATGTAACATAGCATATGAGATCAAACGCCCCAAATGGAACTGGATCAGCTGAACAGTAAGACGACCAAACAGCAACATCGACGGACAAGATCTTCGCTGGAACCCACAGGTTTCTAGGCGTCTTGGGGCTCCAGATAGGAAGGAGGCCTACAATCGAAGCAGAAATGAGAAAGGTCAACTATTTTCGGAATGACGTCAATGTTAATGCACATAACGAAGTTAGATTTAAGTTGGTTAAGGTTTGGTTGGTAAAGCTCTATGTTCCACTTCGGAGTCCAGAATTCGTAGTAGTAGTGTTAGTAAAAAAAGATGGCGTATGTTGAAGTCGTGCGCGGACGTCATTGGGATAACCTAACAGGTGGGTCAATAAGTCTTTGGCCTAACTAAGAAAAACACAATTTTCTACAGTAATTCATATTTATCCATCAAAGTAGTTCCCTTTGGCAGAGATACAAGCATTAAACCACTTCTCTAACTTTTCAATAACGGTCTTGTAGGCCGAAGTTTCGAGGCGCCAAAATACGCTTCAGTTTCGGCGATCACCTTCTCATTAGAGCGAAATCTCCTGCCACAGACCATCTTTTTGAGCTGGGAGAAAAGGTGGTGATCGCTGAGGGCAGATCTGGACTATACGATGGGTGGGGAAGGAAATCGAAGCCCAATTCGCTGATTTTGTCCTCTCTGGGAAGTTTTCATTCGGTGTTGTTTTTCTTCTGGTTTGAGGAGGCGCGGCACCCACTTTTGAAAACAGCTTTTTCATGCCCAAATGTTCGTGTATCATGGTGAAAATGGTACCTTTTGATAACTTTATGGCATCAGCTACCTCTTGCAACTTCACTTTGCGGTGGGAAAGTATCATTTGCTTGACTTTTTTGACATTTTCTGCCGTAACTGCCTCATTTGGACGACCAGAGCGTTCAGCATCATCGGTGTCTGTACGACCGCGTCTAAACTCAGCGAACCAGTATTTAACACTTGATTTTGATGGTGCAGATTCTTACAACACTTTTCAAGCCATTGGTGGGCTGTGACGGTACTTTTTCCCATCAAAAAACAATGATAAATCAAAACACGAAATTGCTTTGAATCCATGATTTTTGTAAACACAAAAGTAGCGTCACTTGAACGTCTGTAACTTGGGTAATTATAAACAGATTGACTTGAAATTTGACAGATGCAAATACCTTCAAATGAAGGTTGGTAGTATCGAAAAATCAAAAGGATAATCATCTGGAGTCGCCATCTCTATGTCAGGCCAAAGACTTTTTGACCCACCTGTTATACAAGCACATTGCGAAAAAATATATTTATTTGTTAATTTTGGCTACGATATTTTCATAAACAAGCCAAAATCAGACGAATATTGCATCAAAAACGTTGTTCGACCGATTGCTCATATGGAGCTATATGATACAGTTAACAGAAATTAGGTTCTGTGCTTGGAAACTCTAAAAAAAACTTCCTTCTGTTACGATATCTTTATAAACAAAACGAATTATTCATCTAAAACTTTTTGGTTGTTTCAAGCTCCACTAAAACACCTTTATGTTAGCTACTACTAATTAATTACTAAAATGTTAATTTAACCCCGATATAGAAAAATTAAAATAAAGGATAATAGGGTTTTTTATCTAACTTTATCTGAATATTTTGCTGCCATATCTGAGATCTAGTGGCGTAGCGAGAGCGTTGAATGTGTGGGGGTAGTGAGCCTCAAAATGCCGACTCTATTCAACAAATACATTTCAATTAACCGATTCTGAATTTAAACTGCTCGAATATTACGTAAAATATCCGAGATTTGCCAACTGCTGTACACCCCCCTCGCTTCGCCCATGGATCTAGGCATACAGACGATAGGAAAGAAAGTGCTGCCAATTTGTGCTAGTGTTAGGAAAATTACACCTCTTTGCTTGGCAATTGTGTAACCGGAATATAAAATTTTATTGTTATATTCATCTTAGGTATAATGGTATAACAGTATAACAGATATTGAATTGTCGGCCCTGCCAATTTGTGCAATAGTAAAAATATTAAACAGTTTGAGAAAAATCCGCGCACATTTACTACGGGGGAAGATATTGACATGATTCAACAAACATCATCTTCTCAGAAAACATGCCCGTCAGGTGGTAAAGTTTCGTATCTCTAGCTCTTTTACTCTTAGAAATTTAGGTGTTCATACAGAATAACGGATAGACGAACATGGCTCAATTGGCTACCCTAGGTTATGATAAGCGTTTTGGTATAAAGGACTATTGGTCTGTGCCATGGTATAATAAGACAAGGTAACGTACTCCGAACCTACCGATTTCTTATTTTTTGTGTGGACAAAAAACGAGAAAGCGAAAAAAAAAACCACCCTCGTTGCTGTTGTCGTGCATAAGCAAACACACATACATATGCACATATGCATACAAAATTATTTTTTGTTGCTAATGCTTGCAATAAACGCTGCACAAAATAACTGCATATGCTTAAAAACAATGCGCAGACACAACCTTCCTCATGAACATTCGCAACGAAAAATGAAATTAAGAATTGTCGTGGGAGTGAAATTAGAGAATGGTCTACCTGTCTTGATTATACCATGGTCTGTGCGTTACATGACATTGCACAAATCCAAGAATATAGCCCTTGTACTTTTTAAGTACAGGGTATAATTAGTTCCATTTCAAAAGTTATGTTTTGGTACTATGCTAAAGATTTCCATTCAATATATTTTTATATTGCCGCTGGTGTTGCTGGTAGCTAAATGGTTGGATCTACTTGAGCAGAGTATCCAGTCGTGGTATTTTATATTTTACTTGAGAGTTGGAGACCCACCAAAATGACCAAAAGTATGATCAGGGCGACTTAAAATATACTCTTGTCATTTAGAGAAAAAAGAGCAGTGTCTGTCCAATGTATCGCTCTGAACTGGCTCTATGGGCTGCAGATTTGGAGCAGTGCAGCAAAGACAAGCTGTCAGTGCATACAGGTATCTCTGTAAATCTACTAAAAATATCCTTCCGAATTTATCCTATTTCCTCTACAGCGGCTTTAAAATTTCAATAAAACGATTTAGTAGCTTGTTCATATTGTAGCGCTCTCAGTGAACCGAATTGACTTGGTTGAATAAACGATTTGCTGGCTTGAAGGTCATACAATACAATTTTTGATACCATATCCGTATTATATATATCCGTTTTATTGATTTGTATCGTTAACAATAAATAATTATCTCCATTCCAAGTGCTCTATTCTTTGATCCAAACTGATACCATTCCAACGCCTGCAAAACCAAACACATCAATAAGTACAACAACAACAAGCAAGTAGACGCTACTACAACAATTGGATACAAACCCAAATTGGTGAAGAGCAAAACATCATTTTGATCAAATCCAATGCCCGTAAACTCCACATAGCTGCTCTCGTCATCCAAATTAATAAGGACAAATGACCAGATACTTTCAGGGCGAAGGTAGCAATGTAATAGGGAATATGCTCCCGATAGCAAGGTAACTCTGACTACGCTCGGGGTGAACCCAAAGGGGCCCATATTAAGCGAACTGTCTGGTGGGATCATTCCGATTTCTGTATTTAACAAAGTGATTGATAATTAGATAGAAGGATAATTATTTTATTACTTTAGCACTTACCATCCATCTTTACAATTTTGTTTTAAGAATTTAAGCAACTTTGTATGAGCGCAGCAAATTGTTTTGTTTTCGATCAGCTGTTTCGGCTTTGCAAATTGGCAGCACTTCACTTAAAAAGTGCTGCCCATTATATCGCTGCTGCATTAAAGCGCTTTACCGCGGCGTACTGAAAGCTATGAATATTTAGAGTTTTGGCTTTAATACATTTTTTTTAGCTACCAATAAATAACTTGCACATTTACTGCGTCATCAATGTCAGCTGTTACGTTTGTACAAATTGTTGAATACAATAGTAATTGCACAAATTGGCAGGGCCGACAATTCAATATCTGTTATACTGTTATACCATTATACCTAAGATGAAAATAACAATAAAATTTTGTATTCCGGTTACACAATTGCCAAGCAAAGAGGTGTAATTTTCCTAACATGTTTATACATGTGTTTGGTATTTTCAACAATTTGTACAAACGTAACAGCTTATATTGATGACGCAGTAAGGCCAACTGGAAATGAATGTGCAAGTTATTTATTGGCAGCCCAAAAAAAAACCTATTAAAGACAAAATTCGAAATATTCATAGCTTTCAGTACGCCGCGGTAAAGCGCTTTAATGCAGCAGCGAGATGATGGGCAGCACTTTTGAAGTGAAGTGCTGCCAATTTGCAAAGCCGCAACAGCTGATCGAAAACGAAACAATTTGCTGCACGCATACAAAGTTGCTTAAATTCTTAAAACAAATTGTAAAGATGGATGGAAAGTGCTAAAATAATAAAATAATTATCCTTCTATCTAATTATCAATCATTTTGTTAAGTACAGAAATCGGAATGATCCCACCAGACAGTTCGCTTAATATGGGCCCCTTTGCGTTCACCCCGAACATAGTCAGAATTACGCTGGTATCGGGAGCATATTCCTTATTGCACTGTTACCTTCGCTCTGAAAGTATTTGGTCATTTGTCCTTATCAATTTGGATGAGGAAAGCAGCTATGTGGAGTTTACGGGCATTGGATTTGATCAAAATGATGTTGTGCTCTTCACCAATCTAGGTTAGTATTCAATTGATGTAGTAGCGTCTACTCGCTTGTTGTTGTTGTACATACTTATTGATGTGTATGATTTTGCAGGCGACGGAATGGTATCAGTTTGGATCAAAGAATAGAGCACTTGGAATGAAGATAATTATTTATTGTTAACGATACAAATCAATAAAACGGATATATATAATACGGATATGGTAGCAAAAATTGTATGACCTTCAAGCCAGGAAATCGTTTATTCAACCAAGCGAATTTGGTTTACTAAGAGCGCCACACTATGATGATGATTCCGGTTGAAGCTAGTAAATCGTTTTATCGAAATTTTAAAGCCGCTGTAGAGGAAATAGGATGAATTCGGAAGGACGTTTTAGTAGATTTGACAGAGATACCTGTATGCTCTGACAGCTTGTCTTTGCTGCAATGCTCCAAATCTGCAGCCCATAGAGCCAGATCGGGGCGATGCATTGGACAGACGCTGCTCTTTTTGTCTCTTAGTTACAGAATACTTGTTTAGTCGCCCTGATCATACTTTTGGTCATTTTGGTGGGTCTCCGACTTCTCAAGTAAAATATAAAAATATCTACGACTGGTTTACTCTGCTCAGTAGTTCCAACCATTTAGCTACCAGCAACATACCAGCGGCCAATATAAAAATATATTGAATTGAAATCTTTAGCATAGTACCAAAATACAACTTTTTGAAATGGAATTAATTATACCCTGTAAAAGTTGTACAAAGGCTATACTAGAATTGTGGAATGTGTATGACGGACAGACAAAAAGTGCTTTATACCAAAATGTTTATCATAACCTAGGGTAGCAATTGTGACACGTCCATCTGTACATCCGTCCGTCCGTTCTGTATGAACACCTAGATCTCGGAGACTATAAGAGCTAGAGATACGAAACTTTACCACCTGACGCGCATGTTTCCTGAGAAGATGAAGTTTGTTGAATCATGTCAATATCTTCCCCCGTTCCCCCGTAGTAGATTTTCGCGGTTTTTGCTCAAACTGTTAATATTTTAATCTGAAATTGGACAGAACGATGAGTCATGAATCCGAACATCAAAAATTAACAAAATTGGACAAATAAAACAAAAGTTATAGCCATAAATGTACAAATTTGAACACCCCTTGCCTATAAACTGCGTCAAAATATTTGACTCTACGTAATTATGGTAATAAGCGATCTAGAATGACAATTTTGGTAAGCTGATTGAAGCTGGCTCTAGTGAACACATCCACATCCAAATTTTATCGACCCGGACGCCCGACCCCCCGCAATGGATTCAGCTTGTTTTCTCCCACACCCCTCAACTTATCAATTTGAAATTTGCTCCAAGTTTCAATTGATTTTTTAACGTAACCCTCGATTTTCATCAAAATCGGTACAAATTTACAGATTTATATGTATAAATATAGTTTTTGCCTAAAAAACAATGTTCCAATTGGAAACAAAATTGGGTATTTTAGATCATTATTTTTTTTGTTTAAAGAGTGTTGGCGTTGGGATGGTTTTTTCAATTACTATACCAAATTTTTTTAAATTGTTGGACTACATCATATCGGCGAAAATAAGTGAAGCGGGTCACTTTTTGGCGACCTTCTCCGATTTTGATGATTTTTACACAGTTGGTAGAGCTGCTAGCCAATAGTAACCACGCTCAATTTTATTGCAAAATTCCGATTATTTTTCGAGTTATCGATAACTGAATATCGGGTTTTTCACTTTTAGACTATTTTTTGATAAGCCATATCTTCTAAACACATAAAGATATTGACACGAATTTTTTTGCCATGACAGATAAAATATTAAATTAAAAAAAAATATTTTTCGGGAAATTTTGTTTGTTCCAGATTTTAGTAATAACTACTAGTTCGTATACAGCAAATAGTCTCAATGAAGACTAACTGCTCCCGTGATTGTAAATACAATAGAAAAAAAATATATAATTGGTTGCTCCGACAATCAAATACTTATTACATATTTCCCAAAATTTTCCTGAATTTTGTATAGAAAATATCATTAAAACATTATAAAAAAAATGGCGGACGTAAAGTCGGGCGCGGACGACTTTAGGATACCCTGTACCACTAGCTTGTAATAAAGTCCGATTTCTTCACAAAAAACCAAAAACAGAAGAATTTTTAAGCAAAAATTTTTTTTTGACCGATCGTTCCTATGGGAGCTATATGATATTGTCAACCGATTTCAATAAAATTTGACACGGTGCTTAAATACCTTAAAAGATATGAACGCCAAAGTTATTTCAAATATCTTTACAAACAAACAAAACACATCGAATTTTGTATAAAAAACGTGTTTTTGGACCGATTGGTCCTATGGGAGCTATATGATCTAGTCAAACGATTTGGATTAAATTTGGTACAGTGCTTAGGAACTATAAAATACTCACGAATGTCAAATTTGGTCCCAATATCTTAACAAACAAACGAAACACAACAAATTTTGTTAAAAAATCGATGTTTTGGAAGATCGGACCTATGGGAGCTATATGATATAGTCCACCGATTTTGTTCAAATTTGGCACATTGCTTAAGTGGTCTAAAAAATTTCCAAACGCCAAATCTGGTTAGGATATCTTTATTAAAAAACGAAATATAGCCAATTTTTCTTTAAAAAAGTTATTTTGGCCGATCGGTCCTATGGGAGCTATATGATATAGTCAACCGATTTTGATCAAATTTGGTACAGTGATTGGGAACTATAAAAAACTTTCGATTGCCAAATTTCGTTACGATATCTTCATAAACAAACGAATTATTCATCTAAAACGCTTTTTTTTTCGAGGTCGTCTCAAACACCCCCATGGGAGCTATATAATTTATCCCCGATATCAAAAAAATAAAATAAACTTGCCTCCTATGGAATAATATGGGATCTAATGTGAAAGTTTGGTAACTCTAGCTCTTACCATCTCTGAGATCTAGGCGTTCACACGGACGGACGGACGGACAGACGGACGGACGGACAGACGGACAGACGGACAGACGGACATGGGTATATCGACTTCTCTATTCACCCTGATCATATTTTAGGTAACTTTGGGGTGTCTCCGACGTCTCCTTCTATATGTTACATACATTTTCGGCTTGCACAAACTTAATATACTCCTTGGACCATACGGTACAGGGTATAAAAAACCAAAAACACGCATTTAAATTTCACGTAGGAAATTATTTTTTTATTTTCATGCAATCCTAAGTTGGAGCTTTTAAAGTCTTTCCCCTTAAAATCAAAGTCGACCATATCCAACTTTAACCCTCGTTGAAATTTTAAGTAATTGTTTTAATAATAAATAAAAGTTATTTTTTGTAAGCGTCAAATTCGCCCTAAAGGTCTTAAAGTTTGACAAGATGCAAAACTTTTCTTTAATTCTGGTTGAGCGGAAATTCAAGTTTTTTATAAATTCCGGAAAGAACAAATAATAAAGTAAAAGAATTTGGTTTTTTTTCGTATTACATTGTTTTGATTTTAATATTTATTTTTATTTGCCAATATGTTATATTTGTCACATATTTATTTTAAGATGTCTTAAAATACTTTTTAAGTATGTTGGTCAAACAAATAAGTCTGCTTTTCTTTTTAATTTTCTAATAAGTTATATTTTAAATGTTTTAAGCTTGTAAAAAGTTTCCAAACTTTTCATTGGAAGATTTTAGGAATATACAAATGAAGTTGTCAAGTCTATATTTATGTTTGTGGCTAAATATGGAATAAGGAAGTACTTTGCAGACTATTTAAAAATTTGTTTAAGTAGGTCATATTTACCAAATGCCAAATATTAATTTGTTTTTTACGACGTTTTTCAGCTCAATAAAAAATTATCGCAAAAAATCATTTTCAATTAAGATAAGGGCAAAATTAGTAATTTTAAAACGAGTTTGATTTCTAACGACAACAAATTTGCGTTATTTAATTTATCGGCGAAAATAATTGAAGCGGGCCACTTTTTTAGCGACCTTCTCCGATTTTGATGATTTTTACACAGTTGGTAGAGCTACTAGCCAATAGTAACCATGTCCAATTTTATTGCAAAATTCCGATTATTTATTGAGTTATCGATAATTGAATATCGGGTTTTTCATTTATAGACTATTTTTTGATAGGCCATATCTTCTAAACGCATAAAGATATTGATGAGAATTTTTTTTACCATAATAGATAAAATATTAATTTTTAAAATATAAATTCTTTTTTTTTAAGAATTTTTTTTATTCGTTTTTTATAATTTTTAGTTTTAAATTTAAAAATTTAAAAATGATCTACCACTTTTGAAAAAAAAAAAGTGCTAATGTCAATTTATGCGTGGAAATTCACTGAAAAAGACGAAAAAAAGAAAATGCTGTAGAGGTGGAGAACTATCGATAGTACTATCGACACTATCGATGGTTGAGCACTATGGAGCTGCCATCGATAGCAGCCAGACATTAGCGATAGTGCCGATAGTGCTATCGATAGTTCTCCGATAGTTTTCACATCACCAAAAAGTATAATTTGAGCGTTTATTTGTGGCGTCTGCTAAAAAAATTTGTGAAAAAATTGATTAAAACAGTGATCCCTCAATAAAAAGAAATGCATGGCTTTCTTCAAAGAGGAATAATGCTTACTTTTAAAGTACAGTATGAAGTCGGTAACCGCAACTATTAGAAATCTAGGTAATTTCACTTATTGAGGAGGTTGCAACCAACGAGGAAAAATATATAACTCGTCTCACGAAGCTCTTTCCGAAATAGGAAAAAAGGTGACAATGCTATATTTCTCAGTGTTGAAAAAATCGAGGAATTGCGTGTATCGAGGGTTGCAATTACCGGGCTCATACTGTAGTTATGAAATATTTTGACTATGTGTCGAATTTAAGGTAAACGTCGGAACTCTCTCACACTCAGTGTGTCGAGGGCTGAAAGGTAGGCATGCGATTGCAGCAGCACGGACTCGGAGAAGGATTTGGCGACCGAGAGGCAAACACAAAAGAAGAAAACTAAAATCTCACAAGTATGGAAATACTATAAAACGTCAGATGACAAAAAATTGGCAAAGTGCATTAACTGCGGAAAGGAGTACAAAACCAGCGGAAATACTTCAAGTTTTCACGATCATCTCAAAAGATTGGCTTGGAAAATCATGTCCCAGATTCCAGCACTCCATCTGCAGGTATTTCGGCGGATACTGACAATACCGCATCGACAAGCGGCGATTGTAGATCCTCAATGCATTCTGAAGCTTCGCCTAATTGTTTCGGAGAGGCAACCCAGGCTCAAGGAAGAAAATGTGAAAATTCTTTATTTCTTGAACCAAAACTTTTGGATCATAAAACATTAATATCGTATATAAATTTTCATGTTTAAAAATTAAACAAACTTTAAAATTAAAACCAAACATGCATATTATTGTGGACGGGAGTATCGTCGACTATCGCTAGTACTATCGTCAATTATCGATGGTTGTGAAACAACAAGATTGGAAATATTTTGTTTTTTTTGTCCTTGAATTCTATATAATGAAGAAGCATTTGAAGAGCATTTATCAAGAGCAAGTAAAAGCTCATAATTCTCTTAAATCCTTTCCGCATAAGTTGCTCTAAAACTATTTGATAGGATGTTGTTGTTTTTTGTTGTACCCAAAAGTAAGCTGGAAAAACCCATCTGGAGCACATGAAGCACGTCCTTTTGTTTGTTATTTAAATAAAACAATATCAAATCGGAAATTTAAATTGTCTGCTGCGCGAGCGCAATGGCGGCTCTAACGGTTAAAGGCAATGCCGTAACGGTAAAATCTACAGTTATGTTGACGGTGAATATAACGGTAGCCTAAAGTGCATTAAAATTAATGCATTAGCAAGTGCAACATTGTTATCAGCATGCCACACATGAACACACACACAAAACGCACACACACGCTCCCAACGACAACGTCATCCATGGACACACACACACTCATACACACGTATAGACTAACATTTATACGCGCAAGGACTCATATGTTAACATATACAGTGAGTCAAAATAGTTTAGTTACCAAGCTTAAATATTTTGGAATTTTGAACATGAATGATATCGTTATCTGTTTAGAAATATGGAAATGGAAGCATTGCAGATATCTTTTGCAGAATAGGATTATCTAGCATTGCAATCAGCCGAAAATATTTATACGTATTATAAATAGCGCTTAACTTCCACTTTTTGGGATAAAGATATGAAGTTTTTAAATTTTAGTTAAAACTTTTTTTTCAACATATCAAATCTAGTATTTAATACTAAGCTTAAACTAATTTAACGAGCTCTACTACTGGGGCCTTCGACTAGGCTAAATATTTATTTAAAAATGTATATCTGCAGAATGTAAATATAAAAATTTATTCCAATGCGAATTGTTAATTTGTATCAACGCTTTTCTACTAACTAGATCCTATTTAATATAGAATGTTTTATGTAGAGTTCATAGAAAGCACAAAAATCGATACTTTGCAATTCTTGCACACTTTGTATCTAATCTTTTTTAATGCATGTTTTAAGCCGGAGCAAAATTATGCAAACTCTTAAAACAAAATACTCTACCAATTTTAGCCAACTTTTAAAAAACAAGTTACGTTTATATAGTATTAAGATGCGAAGACGGCCTTGAGATTTTGCTATAAGATTTAAGGTAATTTAAACTCGTTCACAGAGTTTATACAAAGAAAAAAAAAAGGAAAAACAAGCAAGAAAAATATGTTCACACTGGTAGATATTGACATTTTGTATTGCAATGTTCTTTGGAAAAAAGTTACTTCTCAAGCACAGAAAAGGTAAATTTTATAGTTTAAGTTGAAGTTGGACACTTTTGTCTTATGAATTTTTGAACCTTAGTTGTAAAATACAAACTATGAAAGCAGCTTTTATAGTTAGTTTTTTTAAAGTATTAACAAAATTTGGCCTTTTATCGATTTTAGCTAATTTAATATTTCAAACATAATCGTAGGTTTCAATGGAAACCTATATTTATATATAACTATAAATTTACAAAATTCACTTCAATTTATTTCCATAATTCCATATAAAGAAAAAAAAATTCAAAACATAGTAAAAGAAAACAAAAAATTAATAATTCCTTTGATTCAAAACTTAATAAGAGAAAATTAAAATGAAGTCACCATTCATTTAAAAAATTAAAAAAACATGCAAAAGCGCCCTCCGGCGGCTTTCAAAATTAGAATTAAATTAAAAAATGGATTCTTCGACCTCGAAAACCTAAAAAAAAAGCTATAGGAAAAATAATGTTTTTCGATCTTGTAAATGAAAGGTCTTAGGCAATTTTTGAATATTTCGAAAAAAGCCTATTTTAAAAAAGATGGCGACTCGAAACTTATTTTGGACCCATAGTTTAAAGTAACTCAAAGAATTATAATCGCTGAGAGCCCCAAACCGTTTTCTGCGTCTACAAATTGATCCGCCATAATGTACATGAAAGATCGATGCTCAATGAATGAAGTATCGATGTTATTGTCAGAAAAAAAGAATCGAATATATCGATTTTAAATCGAATCGATGCCCAGCTCTAGAGCCCAGGATAGATACACAACCCTCGTCTAGATTTTTTTTATTATTTGTTCATGAAAATTAAAACAACAAAATTCTTTTACTATTTTATTAATAAACTGTAAAGACCTAAAAATATTTTTTTGTACTTTTTTTTTCGTAATCGATCAAAGTTGGGGAGCAATGAAAAAAATTAATTAAATTTTATATTTATGTTCAAATCGGAATTTTTTACAAAACTTGGCTAAAAATTATGAAAAATTAAGTATTACATATTTTAATAGCCTTTTAGGGCTTTTGAAAGAACCTTCGTAAAAAGTTTATTTTTAGCGTAATTTTTGCTCGAAAAACAAGGTTCCATTCCATCTTCAATTCTGATGTGAATTATAATCATCTTAGACTCGAAATATTCGTAAAAGAATGTTTTTCTTTTTGCTTTAATTTAAAAAAAAAGTTTTTTCGTTAATAAAAAGCAATCTAAATTTTTGTAATTTTGAGAAATTTTCGAAAATGATCCAATGAACGACTTTGGCGAGTAAAGAGCACGTCAATACATTTTAATCTAATCGTTTTTCATCCCGATACAACATTTTGTTCAAGCGATATTAAAGAATAACTGCAAAATGTGACCAAAAACATGTTTTTTCAAAATATCTCGAAAACGGTGCTGGAAAAGGGTTGCTCGAACCAAAAATTGCCCTAAGAAACACTTTTACACGGTAGTTCAATTTGCGTGTAAATTTTTTGATTTTTATATATAAACTAGTGTGCCCGGCAGAGGTTGTACTGCCGAAACCAGACGGTTCGGAGGAGTATGGTTACTAGCATTGTGACACGAGAATTTTATATATAAGATAATAAATAAAATATGAAAAAAAAAATGTAATACATATTATGTTAAAAAATAATACAAAGTTAAAGCTAACGCCGAAGTTTTTCTAAAGCAGCTAACGCTCTGTATATATGTATAATATTTATTGGCCCTGCCATTTTTTTTTTAATTGTGAAATTCGTGAAAATTCCACAAAATTCAAAAAATGTTTTCTAGCGCAAATTTTTATATCAAGTTTCTTTGAAGTCTTTAATTTGAATTTGATTTTTTAATTTATGCTAAATACAAGTAAAATTTTGGTAGAATAAAAAATTTTTGGACGACCTTTATTAAGAGTAATTACTTGGTGAAAAAAAAATTTACACCCTATATCAAATATACACACACAAATACAATACATGTTTCCAGACACATTCGAAAGCTTGTTTTAAGAATCAAGTTACGCTGGAAAGAGTGCGATATATGAAAACGAAGATCTTGGATGATACTACCATATACCCAGTTGTATCCAAATACTTTTAAAGGTGGTTTTCCTTAAAATCTTAGCCCAAAATTGCAGCTACAAACGTTTGTTTTAGTTGGCCGACAACTATTTATCTATACTACGAGGTATGTTCAAAAAGTAACGCGAATTTTCGATTATCGATTTTTTTTTGTTTTGTTGTATTGGTGCACTCTTCCCGAACATCTGTGCCAAATTTCAAGTGAATGGCATTTTTTGTTTGGTTGTGAGAGGCGTAAAGGTTATAAGCGTGCTCGGCGATTTTTCGCTATCGAAAAATATGGATCAACGGATTTGCATCAAATTTTGTGTAAAAAATAAAATTAAGTGCTCCGTAACACTTGAAATGTTGACAGTAGCATACGGTGAAACTGTTCTTAGTTAAAAAAATGTTTACAAGTGGTACAAACTCTTCCAAGATGGCCAGGAAGATGCCAATGACGAGCCTACTATATATAAAAGAAACTTATGTTTTACGTGTTACGGATGTTCTCATGAACGCGTCGATGAATTTCGAATCTGATTTTTGCGTGTGTTAGAGGTTGTCAATACGGAGGTTTTAAGCCTTTAAGCGATGTGTTTGTATGTATTGGTTCGTGAGATATACGCATTTTTGTGAATATCGGTTTTTGTGTCTAAATTTCTATTACTGTTCATCCATATCAAATATGTGTTCTATTTGCGATTATTTTGGCAACATGTTTTCCATAAAATCCACCTGAATTGTGGATTAAATATCAAGATTATCAGAAGATATTTTGTTTCGAGTACATCAAGCAAAACGTAAGCCACTGATGGAATTTATGTCAGGAAATTTACAATGAAGCTTTCATATTGAAGATCTATGCTTGGCGATGACTAATAAAGCATTAGGACAATTGGGAATGCCGTCTTCTAATTGATCAATGTAGGATGTATTTCAATTGGAAGATATGCAAGGAATCAAATTAATTATCAATCTAATCATACTGCCCAGTAACGTGAAGATCGCAATGAACGTGAAAGAATTCTGTTAAGACAGAACCGTGATAATAATCACTAATAATAATAATAATGGTGCAAGTTTGAATCAAGCTGCAAACTAATCTTAAAATCTAATATTTTTTCAGATAAGCTAACTAGAGAATCTTACGATGTTTATTCACTTTAAGAGTATGCAAAAAATTTGGGCGGGTCAACGTCTGCGGGCACACTAGTAAACTAAAAAGTAGCTTTTATAGCTGGTTTTTAAAGGATTTCAAAAAATTCGGCTTTTATAGATTTAAGTTCACTTAATATTTTGTTCAAAAATAATCCAAAGTTAAAGCCGATGTCCCCGTTTGTCTTAAACAGATTCCTTTCAGTTTATGTAATATGTATAGTATTTTTTGCAAACCGTAGAAAACCTACAAATTCAAACATTTTTTCTAGGGAAAATTTGTATGTCAAAGTTTCATACAAAATTTTAAGTTGCAATTAATTTTTTAAGTAAAAGTAAAATTTTTGCAGAATATATTTTTGGGAGATCACTATTAAGAATAATTACTAGATGAAAAAAAAATTGCACCCTATATCAAATTTACACACACAAACAAACTTTTCCAGAAGCATTCCGAAGCTTGTTTTAAGAATCAAGTTAAGCTGGAAAGAATGCGATATATGCCAAGGAAGATTTTCTTTCAAATCTTTGCGCAAAATTATAGCTACAAACTTTTATTTTAGTTAGTCAACAACTATTTGCTTATAATAAAAAGCTCACATATGACTATGCCAAAATAAAAATAATACAAAAATTTAATTCAATCGAATAAATATTGTCCTTCCTTTAATTTTTTCCATTTGACAACACTGTTTACAACAAAGTTTATCAAATTTGGAAAAACAAAGACTTTTGGATAAACAAAATCATGCAGATTTATTCAATTTGTTGTAATTGTGCCATAAAGCGAATAATTAATATATTAATAATTTTAATCATTATAATTATTTTTATTTAACATATTAATTTGCTGTATGTCGCTTGATTATATCAATGTAAATACAATTACAGTGCTCGCGGCTATGGCTTTATGAAAATTATTTTCTTCTTCTTCTTTTTATATAAAATATATAATTGCAGTTATTTAAAATTATTTATTTGTATAAAATATTATTTTATGACAGCTGCTACAAAGTCATGTCAAAACTTTTTTGATACACTGTACTACAAAATACATATACAGGCATCTAGTTATGAGACTTTGTTCACTAGACACACACAGTTGTGCACATATCCATACATAAGCATACTTATAAATATGTATGTAGTTGTACAATATATGTATAGATGTCTAAGCGTGTGACCATATAGCACTCATAGTACACCACACACATACATACATACATATTACTTGTAGTAATTTCTCACGGAAATTCATAACCTTCCGCAACTATTCAACATTTGTGTGGCATATATAGTACTATGCCGCCGCCATTACAGCTCGCTGTCGCTGTCGCTGCTGCTGCCGACGTCGCTGCCTAGGCTATTGTTGTAGTGGTAGTGGTAGTAGTAGTATTTGTAGTGTAATTGTTCTTGTTGTTGTTGTTGCTGTTGTCGTCGTTCTTGTTGTCCTGGCACTAGTTTTGCTCTTCGTGCAGTCATCGACGTCTACCCATTGGCCTACATCCGTGTTTTTCGCACATGCCGACACACACACACGCACGCACACAGTGACAACACACACACAGAGGACATGCTGCTAACGGTGCTCGTGACTTTCGCATATAACGACGACAATGGCAACAAATGCAAACACAAACACACACACGCACACACGAATTTTCGAACTAAGAGCGCTTTCGAACTGGCTGCTTCGCTCTTAATCATGGCCTGCTCTTAAACATGGCGCGCTGTTAACGTTGAAAATTTACGATAAAGCGACTGTTAAGCGTTAAAGAGCAAAGCAAAGAGCGCATCAAGTTCGAAACAGCCCCCGAAATGTGTGTGTGTGCGTGTGCCTATGTGTGTGTGTTCGTTCGACTTTGTTTTGTTGTTTTCATTGTTTTTGTTGCTGTAGTTTTGTGTTACAGCGCTGCTGCTGCGCTGCCGTCTTCATCAGTACAGCGTGTAATGAGCCGCCCCGAAATGTTTTCAAAACAGTTTCAACTGACAAAGTATATGTAAAGCACACACACACATGTGCATAGTGAGCTGCATATGTGTATTTACATGTAGACAGTGCATCAAAAATGTTTACAACCGCGACGTTTCGGTAAATTAGAAGTGCATTAAAATCAAAATTTATGACGATGGCATTTGAAAATAAAAAATTATTTTAAGGGTTCTTACTTATTTTTCCTAAAAATGCCTATTTTCAAAAGTATTTTCAATTTGGCATATCTTTTTAATATTAAAGTTTTATAGCCGTGGGAAAACTCATTTTACTAGTTATAATTAAAAAAAAAAATATTACTCCAAGGCGAAATCTAGTAATAACTAATAGATTTATATAAAAACTAGTCTCAAATTATAAAAATGAAATATATACAATAGAGGCCAAAAGTATTTTGACTAAACTAAGCTGTTTTTAAAATTTAATTCATAAAACTTTTGGTGTAATTAAGGAATTTTTCTTAAATTATCTTAGTTTAATGCCGTTCCCTATAGCGTCCTTTTGCGTGTTTTCCTGAACTGACTGTATTATTTATAGAATACGTTTTATTTTGCCTCATAATTTGTTCGTAAATGGTTTATCTAAGCATTTTGCAAAATCTAATTTGATAGTTCACCGGAAACCGGCATTATATTTCGTGACCATTTCATTTCGGAAAAGTTGACCGAATTCAGGTTTTTCGTCGATTATAAGAAAACCAAAGGGCAAGAAAATTGGTTATAATCCTTAAAAATAAATAAAAACAACTTTTAAAGTTGTCAAACAATGTTTTTACATTACGGGAATCAAAAAAATTGTAATTAATCGCATTGTCAAAATACTTTTGACCACCTAAAAAATCATCATCTAACATTAAAAATAAAATATTAATAAAATTCAAATTGTTATTATGTCCAGTTTTTACTCACTTAAAGCCCATTATATATTCTATCTTTCAAAAGTAAAATGGATTTCGTAACTTCTCTCAGTTTGAAGATATAAGCGGTAATACATTTCGCATAGTTTAGTCAAAATACTTTTGGCCTCTATTGTATAATTAAATAATGCTTTAATAATCTTTAAATTTATATCCTGTATTTAAATTTATATCCTGCAGTTGTATAAAAGAATTTGATGCAACACAAACTTATGATAATTTTTCGGAAAATATTGATTTTTAGGGATTCCACGAAATTTGTATTTTATCAGCTATTGCTAGAAGGAAGTTTTCACAGCCTTGGAATAAAATTATGCGTGGAAAGTCAACGCATATATTTAATGATCCTTTATAAAGCAAGAGGCTTTTATAATAGAGGACTTATAATAATGATTATCTTTCCGTATGTTATTAACTTATTTTCCAGCTAAGTTTAAAGTTAAAAGCAATTATTTTTATTGAAGTAATTACTTTTTGCCATTGTTGTTCCTTTTTAAAATATTTATTTGCTTTGCATCAAGTTTTTAGATTATTTCACAATGAATGTATCAAAATATTAACAAAATATTATAAATTAATTACATTAAAAGCTATTTGCCAAATTATCAAAATTCCAAAAATAATATAAACATTTAAAATATAAACCTATAACATATATAAACATATAAATAAAAGAGATTTACTAGGCAAGACCAAGGAATTTGTACGTTAGACGTAGTCCTTAAGTACGAAACATTGCAAGGATATAACACTCTTTTTGTCATCTTCTGCTTAACTAGGCAGACCAAATTTTCCTTAAGATTCCTTAAAGATTTACTCAACTTGAATGGAACACTGCACAGCATAAAATACAATTTCGGCGAACGAAATATTTTTTATTTTTGAGCATTTTTAAAAGGATTTTTTTGTACAGTAAAGTGACAAAATGTGTTAAAAATATATTTAGAAACATCGGAGAATTTCTTATGTACAACAAATGAAAATGTTTTTTTTTTATATAAATAAAAATAGACGACGCTATTTCTTTTATATTTTTGTATTGAATTTACTCAAAATAGACTCATATTGTAGATTCCAAATAGCCACCAAGAATAACCATCATTATAAATGGAAGCTAATTTTTGTTTGATACTTTTAGAGGCTATGAAATATTTATTAAAATTTCTCATCTACGGTAAGGTTTCAAAGGATTTCTATGCTAATTTTGATATTTTAAATGGCAACATTTCTGTATTAAAACCAATAAATTTATAAAAACTAATATGGCAACGGTAACAAAAAACAAAAAAAAAAAATTAGAATATTGTAAGTTTTGTATGGGAGATCCCAATAATAAATATATATTATTTAGCCTAAGCGGGTAAACAGTCTATTAGGTAATTAAGAAATATTTCACACTGGGGTTTTAAATTATAGATTTAGAGCTATTGAATTTGTTGTCCAAAACAACAAATTATTTTGATTTTAACTTCTGATCAAAAAAATCATATTGTCAAAATCTATAAATGCAAAAAGTTTTGCAATACTTTGCCAGAATAATTACACTGTGCAACATTTCCGAGGTCATCGGCTGGAATCAACTTCTCTTTTCGCTTTTTTTGAGTACATCCTAAACTAGAGAAACCCCAAAAAGAAAAAATTGATGACTTTGAGCAAAATCCTTTGGCGGTTTCTCTAGTTTCAGGATGTATTCCAAAAAAGCGAAAAGAGAAGTTGTTTCCATTATTTGTGTTGCACTGTGTTATTATTATATTTTAAAGGTTTCTTAAGAATTGCAACTATATTTTTCCTAAGAAAACAACTTTTTTAGTTAAAAACCCAAAAACGTCAAAAGTTCAAAAAAGAAATGCCTGCATACGTCAAATTTAAATAGCGATCTATTGGTTTTTATAATGTTTTAATGGTATTTTCTATATAAAATTTGGGAAAATTTTGTGAAATATATAATAAGTATTTGATTTTCGGAGTTACCAATTATATATTTGTTTTCTATTTTATTTACAATCACCTGGATCAGCTAGTCTCCATTGAGACTATTTGCTATATAAGAACTAGTAATTATTAATATTATTATAATATCTGACACAAACAAAATTTACCGAAAAAATATTGTTATTTACTGTTCAATATATGATACAGTCCAATAATTCCAAGCAATTCAATATAATCATTGAAAAAACCATCCCAACGTCAACGCTCTTTAAACAAAATAAAAAAATAGCATACGTAAAGTCGGGCGCGGACGACTTTAGGATACCCTGTACAACTAGCTTGTAATAAAGTCCGATTTCTTCACAAAAAATCAAAAACAGAAGAATTTTTAAACAAACATTTTTTTTTGACCGATCGTTCCTATGGGAGCTATATGATATAGTCAAAAGATCTGAATGCCGAATTTATTTCAAATATCTTTACAAACAAACAAAACACATCGAATTTTGTAAAAAAAACGTGTTTTTGAACCGATTGGTCCTATGGGAGCTATATGATCTAGTCAACCGATTTGGATCAAATTTAGATACAGTGCTTTAAGAACTATAAAAAACTTACTGAATACCAAATTTGGTCCCAATATCTTAACAAACAAACGAAACACAACAAATTTTGTATCAAATAATCGATTTTTTGGACAGATTCGGTCCTATGGGAGCTATATGATATAGTCAACCGATTTTGTTCAAATTTGGCACATTGCTTGAGTGGTCTAAAAAATTTCCAAACGCCAAATCTAGTTACGATATCTTTATTAAAAAACAAAATATATCGAACTTATGTATTTAAAAAAGTTGATTTGGCCGATCGGTCCTATAGGTGCTATATGATATAGTCAACCGATATTTGATGAAATTTGGTATAGTACTTGGAAACCATAAAAAACTTTTAAATACCAAATTTAGTTACGATATCTTCATGAACAAACGAATTATTCATCTAAAACAATTTTTTTGTCGAGGTCGTCTCAAACACCCCATGGGAGCTATATAATTTATCCCCGATATCAAAATAATAAAATAAACTTGCCTCCTATGGAATAATATGGGATCTAATGTGAAAGTTTGGTTAATGTATGCTCTTACCATCTCTGAGATTTAGGCGTTCTACACGGACAGACGGACGGACGGACATGGGTATGTCAACCTCTCTAGTCATCCTGATCATATTTTAGGTAAATTTGGGATGTCTCCGACGACTCCTTCTATATGTTACATACATTTTCGGCTTGCACAAACTTAATATACCCTTTGTACCATACAGGGTATAAAAATTAAACGGAAAACAATTTTTTACTGATCAACTTATAATGGAGTCCAACGATTTAAAAAATTTCATATTACAAAAAAAAATGTAAGACATTCGAGGCGGTGCCCAACAGTACACTACTCTGTACCTTTTTTCTCGTTAAATATATTATTGTATATTCCTTCTAAGAATTTTTTAATTGGAACATTGGTTTATAGGGAAAAACTATATTTATACATATAAGTTCTGTATATTTTTACCGATTTTGATGAAATTCGAGAGGTACTTTAAAAAAACAATGGAAACTTGGAGCGAGTTTCAAATTGATAAGTTAAGGGGTGTTGGAGAAAACACGCTCAATCCATTGCGGCGGGTGGGGGGTCCAGGTCGATAAAATTTGGATGTAGACTTTTTCACTATAGTCACATTAATTAGCTTACCAAAAATTGTGATTCTAGGTCGCTTATTACCATAATTACGTAGAGTCAAATATTGACGCAGCTTATTGGCAAGGGTTGGTGAAATTTGTACATTTATGGCTATAACTTTTATTGTATTTTCCCGATTTTGTTAATTTTTGATGTTCTGATTAATAACTCATCGTTCTCTCTAATTTCAGATTAAAATAGTAATTGCTTGACATAAAACCGCGTAAATCTACTACGGGGAACGGGGAAGATACTGACATGATTCAAACTTCATCTTCTCAGGAAACATGCGCGTCAGGTGGTAAAGTTTCGTATCTCTCTCTAACTTTTATAGTCTCCGAGATCTAGGTGTTCATACAGAAGGACGGATATGGCTCAATTACTACCCTAGGTTATGATAAGCATTTTAGAAAAAAGTGCTTTTGGTCTGCTCGTTATATACATTGCACAAATCTAGTATAGCCTTTGTACTTTCAAGTACAGGGTATAATTAATTTAATTTCAAAAAGTTGTATTTTGTTCTATGCTAAAGATTTCAATTCAATATATTTTTATATTTTACTTGCGAAGTCGGAGACCCACCAAAATGACCAAAAGTATGATCAGGGCGACTAAAAATGTACTCTGTCATCAAGGAAATCTCGGATATTAACCAATCACTTTTACCCAATTACTATTCATGCAGTCGCTAATTTGTTGAATCGAGTCGGCATTTTGAGTCTCATCACGCCCCCACATTCGACGCTCTCGCTTCGCCACTGTCTGTCATTTAGAGCAAAAAGAGCAGAGTCTGTCCAATGCATCGCCCCGATCTGGCTCTATGGGCTGCAGATTTAGAGCATTGCAACAAAGACAAGCTGTTAGAGCATGCAGGTATGTCTATAAATCCACTAAAACGTCCTTCCAAATTCATCCTATTCGTCTACAGCGGCTTTAAAATTTCGATAAAACGATTTACTAGCTTGCTTACTACTGTGGCACTCTCAGTAAACCGAATTGACTTGGTTGAATAAACGATTTGCTGGCTTGAAGGTCATACAATTTTTTATACCATATCCGTATTATATATATATATCCGTTTTATTGATTCGTATCGTTAATAATAAATAATAATCTCCATTCCAAGCGCTCTATTCTTTGATCCAAACTGATACCATTCCATCGCCTGCAAAATCAAACACATCAATAAGTACAACAACAACAAGCAAGTAGACGCTACTACAACAATTGGATACAAACCAAGATTGGTGAAGAGCAAAACATCATTTTGATCAAATCCAATGCCCGTAAACTCCACATAGCTGCTTTCTTCATCCAAATTGATAAGGACAAATGACCAAATACTTTCAGAGCGAAGGTAGCAATGAAATAATGAATAAGCTCCCGATAGCAGCGTTACTCGTACTACGCTCGGGGTGAACCCAAAGGGGCCCATATTAAGCAAACTGTCTGGTGGGATCATTCCGATTTCTGTACTTAGCAAAATGATTGATAATTGGATAGAAGGATAATTATTTTACTTTTTTAGCACTTACCATCCATCTTTACAATTTGTTTTAAGAATTTAAGCAACTTGGTATGCGCGCAGCAAATATTTTTGGTTTTGAGCAGCTGTTGCGGCTTTGCAAATTGGCAGCACTTCACTTCAAAAGTGCTGCCCATCATGCGGCTGCTGCAATAATGCGCTTTACCGCGGCGTACTGAAAGCTATGAATAGTTAGAATTTTGACTTTAATAGGTTTTTATTTTTTTGGGCTGCCAATAAATAACTTGCACATTTATTTTCCAGTTGACCTTATTGCGCCATCAATGTCAGCTGTTACGTTTGTACAAATTGTTGAAAATACCAAACATATGTTTATATATAGAACAATAGTAATCGCACAAATTGGCAGCGCCGCCACTTCAATATCTGTTATACCATTATACCTAAGATGAATATAACAATAAACTTTTTCTTTCGGGTTGCAGAGTTACCAAGTAAAGACGTGTAATTTCCTAACTCTAACACAAATTGGCAGCACTTGCTTTCCCATCGTCTGTATGCCTTGATCCAGGGGCGTAGCGAGGGCGGTGTACAGCAGTCGGCAAATCTCGGATATTTCACGTAATATTCCAGCAATTAAAATTCAGCAACGGTTTATGAAATGTATTTGGTGAATCAAGTCGGCATTTTGAGGCGCATCACCCCCTACATTCAACGCTATCGCTACGAGCATGCATAGATCTCAGATATGGCAACAAAATATTCATATAAAATCCCCTATTATCCTTCGTTGTAATATTTCTATATTGGGGTTATATTATGTATGGTAGCTGACATAGATGTGTTTTAGTGGATCTTGAAACGACGAAAAAGTTTTAGATGCATAATTCGTTTGTTTATAAAGATTTCGTAACCAAATTTGGCAGGAAGACGTTTTTTAGAGTTTCCAAGTACTGAACCAAATTTCGGTTGACTGTATCATATAGAACCATATGAGCAATCGGTCGAAAAACGTTTTTGATGCAATATTCGTATGTTTTTCGCTTGTTTATTAAAATATCGTAACCAAAATTGACTAATAAATATATTTTTTTGCAATGTGGTTGTACAGGCTATCCCAAAGACGTCCGCGCCCAACTTTAACATACGCCAAAATATATATTACTACTTCTACGAATTCCGGACTGCTAATCAACTTAAATCTTACTTTGTTATGTGCATTAACATTGACGTCATTCCATGTATAATTGACCTTTCTCATTTCTGTTTGCGAGTTGTACGCCTCCTTGTCCTAGAACTGTCGCACCAGGGACGTCTAGAGCCTTGCTAGGTTCCAGCTGAAAAGCTATGTCGGGACGATGTTGTTGTGTTGCGTCGTCAGGTTACTGTTTGGCCGTACTACTCAGTTTGCATCCTTGTGGCGTTTGATCTTATATGGTAATCTGATGTTATAGCTTCGGTGCGTGACCATAAGATCATTGTTTGATCCAATGTCTTTGAGCGCGCTCAAAATTCGCAGAATTCAGACACCGGTTTAACAACACTAGTGAAGTGCTGAGAATTTCATGCTCGATGTTCTCTTGGGCCAGGATATCGCACCGCATATAATTCTGGATTTGACGCTCGCATTGAAGATTCTCAGCTTTGTTCTTCTGCTTATTAGCTGGTTTCTCCATATGCGGAATAAGCGTCCAAACGCTGATCGTTCTTTGCTTAGACGATTCTCTATTTCCTCATCCACCCCACCACTGGTGGAAATTGTGGCGCCAAGGTATGAGAAACTATCGACAAAATCGATAGTGTTCCCCCGCAGATGGTTATGCTACCTTGGCTGGCTCTGGCGCATCGCTTTGGTTTTAGATGCGTTTATCGAGAGTCCAACTTTACTGGCCAGGATCTTCACTTTGGCTTGTATTGTATATTACTTAGTTTATGAGAGATGAGACAAATGTCGTCCGCGTAATCCAGGTCTTCCAAATGATGGGTGAGACTCCACGTAATCCCACGCCTAGACCTGCATACATCTCTCATAACTTCGTTGTAATTTGCAATAAATACTGAATTGGATCTCTATTAATTCGATAAAATGTCGTTTAAGCGCGTGCGGTATTTGTCATATAAATAATTTATCTTTCATGTATAGAATCCATTAGTAGGTTGACTACTTAATCTTCTTCTTCTTCTATGGCGTGACGAACCCAATGTGGGTTTAGGCCTGCATCGCTCGCCTACATTTTTCCCTGTCCTCCGCTTTGTTTTTCCAGTCGCGGATACCCAGCGCACTTGCCAGGTCGTTTATCAGGGTATCGAGTTTTTATCCGAGGCTTTTTTGATTCTTTCGTTGTCATGGGGTTTGAAAAGGAAATGACGTCTGACTGGGCCTTCGACTCCCTTGCATTGTAGTAGATGTCCACTTACGCTTCCATGCAAAACGTCCTCAAACGCAGATTGCCTGATGGACCGCCTTCTTACATAAGCTCACTCCTGGAAAGGCGTATCCAGAGGCTACCTAGCATAAAGCTGGAGGTTGTGAGCTACTTGGATCGGCCAGTTAGGGAATCGCCGCTGGTCACTCCCGTGTGACAATTAGACAACTTTCCACCGACCCCACCCTCCTGACTACTTATTACTTATATTATATATTTCACTACCATAAATGCCCGATTGTGAAATAATTTTCAGTTTCTTCCAATGATGTACATATGTATAAGTGCATCTGGCTTAAGATACGATTTAAGCTCAACTTTTCAATAGTATGCATAAAATTTTCATAATATTATAATAATAACGTTCTTAGCTTATATACCGATGCCGATAAAGTCTCTTAAAATAGTTTTTGTCCCATATGCTCCTTTACATACTATATATTTTCCCAGCCAAATTATTTGTGCCAAGACTTTAACCATTTACTACTGTACATATATGCCTGTCTTTTTGCTTATATAATTTCCACACTCCGTTTTTCCCCCCACAGCGTCTTTCACTTGATTTCTACTATTAGCTCTCTTTGTCTATGCGCCTTTTAATTTGGAGCTTATCTGCTTGAAATATATACTTACACATACACAAGATAGTAGTAGTAGTAAGTATATAGTAGTATACATATAGTAGTAGTAAATAGTTGTAGTAGGTAAATATATCATTGGCTTTTTCTTAATCAATGGCCCTGCTACTGGCATTTCCCTAATGACTTATTATACACCCAGTGACTACTACTACTGACGACGACGTCGACCATGTGGATGGAGTATACCTCTATGAAATACCTGAAGTTGAACCACTTGAACCTGTTTAGGCTGTCAGCTCGTTATGCAAAGCACACTGTCAAATTCAATATGTATCTACAACCTTCTATTTGATTTCGTGTTTGGATTTCGGTTTCTGTATCTTTTTTTTCTATTTGTTGTGGTTGTTTTACTGGGTTACATTTGTGGGCGCTTTGGGGGAAAAGGCGCGCTGCACACGCCTACCAAATTAAGTGCCACTTAATAATCAAAATTACGCGACACTGAGAGATAAGCCAAATGCACAAGCCTGCTCCGAGTTTTGGTTTTCGCTTTGCTTGCTTTTTGGGTCTGTTCCGACGGTTTGGGGGGGACTCGAGTGGCTGCTGCTGCTGCTGCACGGCTCCATGGCTTGGGAGTAGGTCAAATGGCGCTTGGATTTGTAACTATGACGGCTGCATTGGAAATATTTCAACTTTAACCGCTAACTACACCGAAAACGGGTTAAAACATTGGCTGGGATTGGG
The DNA here is from genome assembly GCA_037043745.1 of Chymomyza amoena. Taxonomy (NCBI): domain Eukaryota; kingdom Metazoa; phylum Arthropoda; class Insecta; order Diptera; family Drosophilidae; genus Chymomyza; species Chymomyza amoena. Next base: position 141,274 of record JBAMAX010003172.1, read on the forward strand.
TTGGCTTGGTTTGGTTCGGTTCGGTTCGGCTTGGCTGAATTACTGGGTGGGTTTGACAACACAGCTCGATAAATTCCCATTAATAAATTAAAATGCGCCCGAGTGCCTAAGCGGCTTTCGCTGCCTGTTTTTTTTTTCTACTCGTTTTGGATTTTAAACGTTTATGAATTTTATTTCCATTGCCACTTTTTTTTTTTATTATATACTTTATATATATATATACTATATGTATATATGTGTTTATATGTCATAGCCATTGAGCTTTGATTGCAATTAATATGCAGCTGAATGTTGCAGCAGGCATTGGTGGCGTTGTCAACTTCAATTAAACTGTTGGTTGCTTAAACTGTCAAGTGCTGCCGCAGGATGTGGATGCACTTGCAGAAAAATTTTGTCATCAAATTAAAAAAAATCGTCTGACAACTCAAGCTTAATGCATGTTCAACGTTAATTGAGCTGAAGTTGATGGCTAACAAAATGCAGTTTAAAATATGACAAATTAACTGAATATTTTATAGCTTTAATAAAAAAAAAGTGGGCAAAGACATATTTTAAGCACTGTACATGATTTCATATTTTTCGAAAATCGTGATTGGGATTGGCATATTAAAGAATGAGGGAGTAAAGCATATTTTTACATAAGTCCTTTGAGTGAGTTACTGTAAATTAAAGAACTTTAATACGGTTATTTTATATTTTGGCGTGACGTTACATTTTTACAACAAAATATGGGTAAATGAAGAAGTTCCACAGCTGAAAGTGGGTCAAGGAACTCTTTATATACAAATTATAAAAAAAAAAAAATTTTGTTTCGTATTAGGTCTACAACTTTGCTCCCGCCGTTTTCCAAAAGATGGCGCTAGTAGCCAGTAATAGTTCAAATAAATAAATCACAGCTGTTTTCCATCAGTTTTGACATCGATAAATATAACCTTACATCGATATTAGTTAATTTTTGTTTGCGTTATATAGTTACACTTAATTAAATATGTCAACTTATAAACCGAATTCACGTCATTTGCGGGAGATTTTACTTTTTCATTTCAACATGAAAAAATCGGCGGCTGAGGCTCATCGGGTTATTTCAAGTACTTATGGTGATGATACTATTAGTGAAAGAACGTGTCGCGAGTGGTTCCAGCGCTTTAAAAGCGGTGATTTTGTTGTTGAAGATCGGCATAGCGGTGGCAGAGAAAAAACTTTTGAAGATGATGAACTGGAGGCTTGACTTAATGAAGACTCGTGCCAAACTCAAGAACAGCTAGCAAAATCATTGGGAGTAACTCAGCAAGCAGTATCAAAACGCCTGGAACAGCTGGGGATGATCCAAAAACAAGGATACTGGGTACCGTATCAGTTGAAACCAAGAGATGTTGAGCGACGTTTATTTGCTTGTGAACAGCTGCTTGAAAGACAAAAACGAAAAGGATTTCTTCATCGTATTGTTACTGGGGACGAAAAATGGGTGCACTACGACAACCCTAAGCGACGCACATCATGGGGATTGCCCGGCCACACTCCTACGGCGACACCTCGACAGAATATTCACGGATCCAAGGTCATGTTGTGTATTTGGTGGGATCAGCTTGGCGTAATTTATAATGAGCTGCTAAAACCTTCTGAAAAAATTACTGGTGCACTTTATCGAACGCAATCAATGCGTTTGAGTCGGGCATTAAAAGCAAAACGGCCGCAATACGCTGATAGACACGAAAAAGTAATTTTGCAACACGACAATGCTCGACCTCACGTGGCGAAAGTAGTCAAGACGTACCTCGAAACACTGAAATGGGAAATTCTACCTCACCCGCCATACTCTCCAGGTGTTGCTCCATCTGATTACCATTTATTTAGGTCGATGGCACACGGCCTGGCGGGCCAGTGCTTCGATTCTTTTGAAAAAGTGAAAGAATGGATCGATTCTTGAATCTTATCAAAGGATGAAGAATTTTTCCGACGCGGGATTCGTTTGTTGCCTGAAAGATGGGCCAAAGTAGTGGAAAGTGACGGACAATACTTTGAAACATAAATAAGATACCATTTTTTTTAATATAATTTTTAAAATTAAAAAAAAAACGGCGGAAGCAAAGTAAAGCTTAAAATATTTTTTAAAGTAGAGAGTAGATTTGAGATATGGATTTAAGTTCAGTTGAAACCATGGAAACCATTCAAAGCAGTTTCAAACACTTTAAGAAAACAAAATGTGTATATTTTCAGAGTATTAAGAAACTGATATATTTTTATTTATTTCTACTTTATATCCTTCGGTTAACTTTAAATTAATTAAAAATCTTTGCTGCTTTCAGTATCCATAAAGTAATTTACTTCGTAAGTTATTTACATCTGTATACAAATAATTTATTCAGACAACTTTTATTTTAAGGATATACAAAGCAAAAAGTCCTTAAAATAAATACCAGGAAGGAACTTAAACAAAGCGTCGTTAACACTTAGGCTGTATGCAAACATTGCGTGCAGAATTGCATTTGTCCTTTTGTTTTGCAACATGCAATAAATAAGCTTTAAGCCCCGTATCCTGCATTTGTCATTAATTTGTATGCTATTCCATTTCCTGCTAGATTACGCTTTAAATGCAGCCTGTTTCATATGCTAAGGAGGCGTTTCCCGAGTCTACGGCCGGTCACTTTGCGGCAAAAGTGCAATTTGTAGGAATAATATTTAAGAAAATCATGAAAAAAAAAAAATACTTCTTTAATTGAAGCACTTGAGGATTTATGTGTCAATAGAAACATTCGTTGGAATATCATATTTTGAGGGAAATACTATAATATTTCTGCTTAAGAAAGGTAAGCGATTAGCTGAAAGCTATGAAATCTTTGGCACTTTATTGATAAATTTTATAAATGGTGTAAGGAATTATTTTTAAAAGTAAAATCGTTCGTGTTTTGTACGCCCAAATCTCACACTTTGTACTACCAAATTATAAAGAAAAAAAATATATATTAAATTCGTTTTATTTTTTTCGGTAACTTTTATAATCGCAAATTGATGAATTACTTTATAATGAGCAGTGACAAATTTTCTAAAAGTTAAATTAATATGATTACATCGTTTTTGGTCTGCAAATTTTGGGTAAACTTAACTTAATTATGAAAACTTTATATATTATAGAAAATTTTTTCTGTAATGTAGTAATTTAATTTTTATATCTGCCTGCTCTGGATGTCATATTATATCGATCAAATCTGAGCAGTATTTATTTAGAATTATTTAAAAATTTTTTTTGAAGGCTATATCAAAAGCCTGACATACTGGATACTTGTTGTAAATTAGATTGAAATTTAGGAACCCAGAAAATTTATATTGGGATGGTCCCATCCGTCCTTCTGACCATGCATTCGGCTGTCTGATTATTTAGTCTAGACCAACCTAACTTTAGATTTGTGATTCCTGTGAGACGAAGTTTTTTAAGTTACTGAGCCTTAAAACTTTAAATAATTGCATTGAGCGTAGGATACTTCGTAATACTTTCAAAGGGTCTATCGATAAGGTATTGAAAACTGCTCCCGTGATTTTTGAAAATCTAATGATGAAGTTCGATAAAAAAAAAAAATGTTTTCCCAAAATTTCAAGTTTTAAGCTTAACCCGTTACGGCTCAATTTAAAAAATTTGGTTTTTCAAATTTGATTTTGACTAAAGTATAAATTATTTTTGAGCCAATTTTTTTAAACTTATTTGGATATAGAGCTCCAAAAAAAATATTAAACTCTTTTAAACAAAGGAATTTTTTTGAAAATAATAAAATAATCAAATTTTTGTTTAAGTATGTTCCTTAACTATGTCAATCTTCATTATTTTTAAACGTTTTATAAGTTCTTTATTTCTTGGGAGTAATCGATTGGCGGAACAATATTAAAAATAAAATAAAACAAGACTTTTAATTAAATTTAACGTTTTTTTTAATTTTTCGAAAAAAAAAAAAATGTATTTTTGTCAAAGAAGCCAATATTATAATACATTCTTATAATATTTAATAGGATTAATACTTTTTGTTTATATGATGAAAGAAAATTATTTTTTTTGTAGTTAAATATAAAAAATTTAGCATTTCCCAACAAACGATTTTTGAATTAATTGTTTTAAATTATTATTTTAAATAAATTATTATAAAAAATTTTCGGAATTTATTCAGAAAATCCAAAATACAAGAATATGCATTATAATCGAAATGGCTCTTTTCGAAATATTCCCCATCGACTGCACCGCTTTTGTATCAAAAAAAAAAAAAATGTTTTTTTTTACAATATTGATATAAATCAGATTTTATTTAATATCATATTGAAAGTTTAAGTAATATCACATTAGATAATAAAGCTAATAAAAAAAAATTGGTTTTGATTGTGGAATAAACTAACATTATTTAAAATAATGCTAAAATGTCTTATACAAAAAAAAAAAACGATTTTGTATGCCAAATCAATACCTAATTACATTTTTGTAACGTAACGCCATTGTTAGTTTTTGACTTATTAGTCTGCTAATCAATTGCAGAGCAAACATAAATAGTTATTTCAAAATTTTGATTCTAATTAATTAATTAATTATTAATAATAGCCTTATTTAATGACTTTTAATGGTAAGTGTCCTTTTACTCTATAAAAAAAAGCTTGGCTTTGAGCTTTTGATGCTAAGTCCAAGCGAGTGATCCATTGAAAAAATATTTGCTATTAGCGAAATTCGGTGTAAACTCAGGTAGTTTAGAATAAATCTAGAAATATTGAAGTACAGAAAGAAATTTAAGATAGCAGCGCAAAAAAGTTGTAAAAAGGGACTATTTTTCAGACTGGGTCTTAGGCCCTTTTGAAATTGTGTGGGAATTTAGATTTAAACTTTTATTTAGCCAAGTTCGATATATTATGTTTTAATCTAAATATAATTCAAAAAAATTCCTAGCAGCCTAAATTTTAGCTTTTTGCATACGACATTCACCAAAAATAATAGGAACTCTGCTAAATGGAAATCCGGTAGATGTATGAAGCAATAAATATCTCTGGGTGTTATTACAATCAGGGTTATAAAGCTATCAAAGATCAAGCACAGTTATTGGCACAAAACTGCAATACCAGATAGCAGTTTATAGCAAAATATGTTTTACTCATTTCCGTAAATTGACCCGCTTAAACCAAAAATTAAGTTCAAAAACTTTTTAGTGGAAACGGATTTCTAGATGCTCCGAAAAAAAATATTTCGATTTAAAAAAAATAAATTTACTTAGAGGTAAATATCTTTGGATCTGGTTTTGTTTATTTTTGTTTAATAAAAAATTGATCAAAATCAATTTATTAGTAGTTTTTAAGCAAAAGCTCGTTTTTCTTAAGCTCTAAAAATTTTTTCTCTCAATACATTCCATGAAAAAATTTTGTACTGTATTTTCGATTTAAGCGTTGAGGTCCCTAACATTTTTCAAAACGTATTAATTTGTGTAATCAGAGATATCGGGTGTCAAAGTTGTGATACACAGGCAGGGCCGTAGAGAGAATATCCGGGCTCCGGGTGAAATCTCGGATCCGAGCCACTATCAATTTTTCTTAATTCATGAAAATATGTATAATTGTTGAAAAGTGTGAGATCAACATAAAACTTCTCGAATGACTCTCGAGTCCGGGCCACTCTGAGAGCTCCGGGCCCGGGGGAAAAGTCCACGATCCCCCCCTCTCGACGGGCCTGCATACAGGTAACATATATTTGAAATTTTTACTTGCTTTACATGGCGTTCTCAATTTGTGGTGAATTCGAAGCGATTTTAAATTAAGTGTTCATTGTTATTTAAAGCGAATTGAAAGATTCCAGTGGCTCTCCTGTTATGAGTAGGGATATTTTATATGAATGTTATTTTTTTTTTAATTCTCAAATAAAAAGAAACTGTTTTAAGTAAAAAAATGTTTACAAGTAGTACAAACTCTTCCAAGATGGCCGGGAAGATGCCAATGACGAGCCTCGCTCTGGACGCCCAAGCACGTCAACAACTGATGAAAACGTTCAAGTAGTGAAGAAAATTGTTTTGGAAAATCGTCGAATCACTATCAGAGAAGTTGCTGAGGATGTCGGTATATCGCTTGGCTCGTGCCATGAAATTTTTTCTAACGTTTTGGGCATGAGACGTGTGTCAGCGAAGTTTGTTCCGAAATTGCTAAATTTTGACCAAAAGAACCGTCGCATGAGGATCGCTCAAGAGCTGTTGAATGACGTCAACGTCGACCCAGATTTACTCAAAGGGTCATAACTGGTGACGAATCATGGGTATATGGTTATGATATCGAAACCAAAGCCCAATCGTCCCAATGGAAGCGGCCAGAAGAGCCAAGACCGAAAAAAAATCGCCGTGCACGCAAAACACTTATAACCTTTACGCCTCTCACAACCAAACAAAAAATGCCATTCACTTGAAATTTGGTACAGATGTTCGGGAAGACTGTACCAACACAACAAAACAACAAAAATCGATAATCGAAAATACGTTGCCCTGCGAAATTGCTTAAGTTTCCTTACTTTTTGAACACACCTCGTATATTTTTTTTAAATAAAGTTTCAACTTATAATTTTCGCTTAAGAATACAAATTATTAAATAAAAAATTATAAGTGAATCCATTTTTTTTTTAGCAAATAAATTTTTATTCTTTATTATTTCGATAATATAAATAGGCATTGTTTTTATTATCTATCTTTATTAACAAAGTTTGCATTACAAATTTTAATTAAATTAATAAAAATTATTGGTAAATAATAAAAATTATATTAAAATTTTAATTTTTTGATAAATATCAATAATTTTAATCATAAATTTGTGTTTGAAAAACTTAAAATATAAGTTTTTCTACAATATCGATTTAAAAAAATCTAATTTTAAATTTGAAAATTTTGATAACATATTACAAAATTTGGGGTCAGTGACGGATTCACGGGTAGTTTTCGAGTCCAGTCGCTCTTCCCAAAAGCTTGAAAAATTGGTTGGCAGTTTTTTTGAGCTCAGCTATATATCGGTGAAAATAAGTGAAGCGAGCCACTTTTTTCCCGACCTTCTCCGATTTCGACGATTTTTATACAGTTGGTAGAGCTACTAGCCAATAGTAACCACGTCAAATTGCAAAATTTCGATTATTCATCGAGTTATCGATAACTGAATATCGTGTTTTTCATTTTTAGACTATTTTTTGATAAGCCATAACTTCTACACGCATATCTCATAACCAAGTACTGGATCCGCCTTGGTTGGCATTTTTATGTGATCTATTTCACGATTTTTTCAAATCTTATTTCGCTATGATTCATGGTATTACCGTTTTGTTCTTGCCTATTCAAAAATAATATGTATAAAAAGTTTCAAGAGAAGCTTCTCATTTCAACTAATGCAAATAAGTTCTTTTGCAAACGTTTCTGGTGGGAATCTAAATCTAGAACACATACCATTGCTTAAAATAATAAATTATGTTTTCCACTTATGATCACAATAAATTGTTATATTTGTAATCAATTATTCATAACCATTGACTAGCTGGATTCATTTATTTTAGAGCTGAAGAGCTGCTGTATGACTGTACAGAACAACTTGCTCCTGGTATACACTTACTTCTTAGAATCAGCAGCCAATTAACGCTTAACTCAATAAAAATCCCCGCACAAAGATTTCTAAAAATAAAAATTCCGTCGCGTAGCAACTTTAAGTTGTTAATTTCGTAGGCGTGGCGCAACACAACACCAGCAAGATACATATAGCCGGAGGCTGCCTCTGCCTCAAATCAATATGAAATTAATTGAAACAAATTAAACGCGAAGTTGGCAATGTGAGGAGCAGTCCACACACAGGTGCCACACAGTTAATCTCTCAGTGTAATAGATGCTGAAGCGGATTCGGATTCGGATGCGGATGTGCATGGTATATAGCCATTCTTCAAGCGTCAGTTGCATGTGCAATTCATGAATTTCAATTAATTAATTAGGCCACCCACATACACACACTAACACATGCACAAATTTGCCATGTTGCACGAATTGTGCGAAAGGGCAACTTGCAATCGACGCAACAAATCGAAATGCAATATGAATTGGAGTCGTTGTTGGAGGAGCATCTGCCGCTGCAGCTGCAATTTGACAAAGTATCTGCTAGATTGTGTTGCAGTTGCGCCCGTACTCGTGTGTGTGTGTGTGTGTGCGTACGTGCAACATAAACATACTTGGAATGCAACAGTTCGCTGCTTTTTCATACAAGTGACCCAATTAGAGACGCGCACGCCAATGCAACTGGCGCGCCTGGCGCCACCTACCGCCCAAAAATTTTCGCTGCGTATGCGTTTGCTGCTGCTGCGCTGCTGCAGCGCTGTAGTTCCTGTTGGTGTTGTTGCTGTTGTTGTTGGTGTTGTTGTTGGTGCCTATGTTACGGCTTGTTGATTTATGTAATTTAGATTGGATTTTGTGGCGAGAAATTAATGCGTTGAAGATTAATGAGGGGCCCGCTAAGAGTCGGCGGCAGCGGCGTCGGTTTGTGCTGAGTTAAGCGTCGCATACATCAAACCACACGACGCATTTGCCCTGCCCAGACGACATTAGACACCACCCCTAAACATATATATATGTATTTATATATATGTATATATATATATAACCACACATTCATACATGCTTGTAGCGCCACGAGCCATACTAACGACTTAACATGTTCCTTTAAATTAAATGCCGCGCACGGCCTCGTGTTGTTTATACATTTAGGCGCTTAAACCTTTTTGTAACGTTTGCGTGCAAAGCCAACAACAACATGGCCAACAACAACAACAACAACATTAACAGCAATAACAATAGCAACAACAAACAGCAACAACCAACGCATTAGGCAAGGACATGCCTAAGAACTCTTTAAAAATCTTACAAGTCCCAAAATTGCTATAAAGCACACACACACACACACACAATCACACAGATACTCACACACACGAGAGGTGGCAAAAGCTACATTATGAAAAAAAAAAACTTTCATGTGTGTTGGTTTGTGCCAGCCTATTTTAATCTCATTAAAAATGTAAGCAAAAGTGAAATGGTGTGCTACAGCCTCTAGGCCATAGCCAGCAGGCTCCTACTCGTACTACCCCCACCAGCCCCTCCCTCACCATCAAACCCCTCCTTAGCTCAGCTGGTTATGCGGCTTGAAGTTGTCTTTAAAATTGACTGAAAGCGAAAATCAGTGTAAACGCTTCGACGAGCAGCGTTTTTGGCTTAGAGAGCAAGTCCTTTATAGCAGGCGCCATTTTGGCTACACGTGTAACTTTGGTTAGTGCCACTGTGCGTGTGTGTCAGTGTGTGTGTGTGAAGCGAGAGTGTTGCCAACACCAACATGGCAACACCAAACAGACGCACACACAGAGACGCCTCAGCACATGTGTCTGTGTGGTTTCCTTTTTGTGGCTTTCCACTTTATTTTGCGTTTATTATTTTACGCCTACTCAAGATGTGAGAGAGAAAAGGAGCACAAGAGAGCGCCTAACTCCGAAAATTTTACCTCAAGCTTAACTCAAAGAAAGCGCGCACAGTGGGAGAAATATTAATTATGTGGTTTGAGAAGTTTCAATCAAATTTTAGATTTCCGAGGAATTTCTATTGTGTTTCGATAAATATAATAATATAATATGATATCAATAATAGGATTTTTTTTTCGAGTTTCCAAAAGCTAAGAGCCGCAATGCTTTTCTGTGAGAAAGAACTGAATGTTAGCTTGGCTCTATAAAGCTGGATCTAAGGAATTCCGTTTAAAGTACTGAAAAATTAAATTATATTTTATATCATAGAAATAGTTTAAAGTATTACAAGATGAAAAGAAAGTCTTTATTAATTAAAGACACCGCAGTTCGGGTTCGGCTAGAACTGTAGGTGCCTGTTCTTTTCGAACAGTTATTAATAGAGATCCCCATGCCCTTCCAAGGGGTGAGTCAGGGAATTATTTTTATTACAAGATAAATCATTTCAATTTCTTTGCTCACCCTATAACACTAGTTTACAAATTTAAGAGTTCAATGAGTGAAACTTCGTAGAAAACGTATTTTATAGGGTAATTTTGGCTCGAGAAACAAGAAAATGGCATGAAGAAATTTTCGCAAACCATGTTTTGGGCACTTTTTTTTTAGTTTTTCGTTAATGTTTGGTTCTGTAAAATATGTTTTAAAGCAAAAAAAATCGATAAATACTTTAAGAAAAAACAAGACAGTACAGGAAAAAATGTATAATAATTTCTTTGAATGCAAACTCCCGGCATTAAAATTTGCTTAAGGAACAACAAACAAAAAGCTAACAACGAATATTATCGACATCAAAATTGATTTTCAATAAATTTATTAGCTTTTTCCAAAATTTAGCGCTTGAGAACAATAGATTATTTTTGTATCAGTATCATAAAATATGTTAAGTTTAGTTGTTGAAATAAAATATGGTTGAAGAAAAATTATTCAAATGGGTCAGCTAATTTATGCCCGAAAATATGTTTAATTGAAATTGGTAAACAGAAATTTTCCAATACACGCATTTTGAAAATAAAGATGAGCTGACGAGTAATACCAAGAAGATTTAGTATTTTATATTGGCTGATTTGATATTGTTTACAAAATAAATCTAAACAGGAACATTTTGTTCTCTACAAGTTTATCTTAATTTCTGTAGTTTGAGGAAAATGTTGATAGAACCATACTCAACCTGAATGAGTCTGATAAAATACCTAACATACCAAAAGTATCCATTATATAAAACTAAGAAAAGAAAGTCTTGGAAGCTACTTGGCCGTTCCTAAACGTCGACCAATAAGTATTTGGTAGTATCAGCTCAATTATTGACGTGGGTTCCAAAAATATTCCTGGAAATCTCTAATAATTACCATAAATACGATTTAAACGAGCGCTCAAGGAATAATGCGCTCCTTATAACCCAAGAACGACAAAGTGATTCATTTATTAGATAATGCTAATCTTCATGTCTCGAAGCCAGCCAAAATTAATTTCGAAAAACTTAATGCGGAAGTCCTACCCAACCGTCATTTTCTCCAGAAAACATTGTCATATCCAATTAACACTTCAATCTGTCTGAATAGCGTTTAATATTTGCATCATATGAAGATACCAAAAAAAAAATCGATTCGCGAAAAGCCTCAAATGATAAGAAGTATTTGATGGTGCCAATGCTGCTAGAAGGATGATAAAAGTAATGACTAGTGTAGTTATGGACAAAAAAAAAGCTTTCACAATTAATTCCGAATTTATGTACTATATATAGAAAATGGAGGAGACTTATATGAACACTTTGTATACATTATAGATTTTGGTGAAAAATTTGTATTTTAGAAGAGTATATTTATTTTGCGGAGTGTGGCCGTATTTTAATTTACAGTGTTATTTGCTTGCAGCTTTGGAGAGGTCAAGGGTACGACAACGCTGCAAATATGTCCGGAAAATTTGCTGGAGTCAGAGCTATTATCTTAGATGAATGCCATCAAGCATAATTTTTGCCTTGCGGTGCACATACCATGAACCTTTGCGGCGTTCATGCGATGGAAACAAACATAGAGGCGAAAACGTATTTCGGGAATATTGAAAAACTCTACAAGATATTCGCTCTCAGCCCAACCTGGTGGAAAGTTCTAATTGAAACTGCGAAACTGCCTCTTCAAGCTATTGCTATGACTAGATGGAGTGCTAGGATTGACGCTGTTCGCCCATTGATTAACAACTATCAAGGTACTGCCGCTTCTCTAGAAAAAGTTCTTGAAATATATTTGTTACCAGAAATTCAGGTAGACGTTGCTACTTCGCTCAAGTGACTTCAGTCTTTCGATTTCATCCTTTTGACAACCATTGGGTACAAATTTTTGCAATGCCTCGACGACAAAATTCTACAAAATCCAAAATCAACGATGGAACAAGCAGCTCGCAGTGTTGATCAACTTTTGACTGACGTACGTCGCTTGAGAGATTCTTGGACAGCAATTCTGACAGAAGCTCAACTTGTTACAACAGATTTAAAGATAATACCTGAGCTCAGAGAAAGCCAAAAGCGCATTCGAAAGAAAAAACGATTTCATGATAAAGAATCAGGCACAGAGCTTGAACATATTTGAGAGCCCTAAGGAAAGCTTTAAATTTCAAGTCTTCTTCCCACCAGTGGATCTCTTGTTGAATGAGGTCGGCGAATTGCATTCTAGGATATCAGAATTGTCGAAGCTCTTTATATCTATTATTGAGCCACAGGGTAGTGATCTCTAATACGCTGCACATAAATATGAAAATGCCGGAGCTGATTTTCAAGAGCCATCTATCACAGCTGCAAGTGCACTGAAAAACGCATACCCGAATGAAACGAAATCGATTTGTTGCATAGGATTCGCAAAGTAATGAAATGGGATACCAATTCTGCCTTGGAGCTACTGAACCTCATATCAGCGTGTGGGTATGAGAATGGTTTGCTACAAGTATGTATCGCTTTGAGACTTTTACTTGTTTTGTCACGATCTGTTGCTTCCGAAGAAAGAGCCTTAAGCAAGTTGCTCTAATTAAAAATAAATTGAGATCCACCATGGGCGCGGACAGGTTAAATCACCTAGTGATTATCAGCATTGAGCAAGAAAAGGCGAGTCCTATCAGTTTTGAGAAGATTATTGAAGAGTTCAGTGCACGAAAGGCAAGGAAACGCCTGCATTAAATTGTTGTAACATTTATCAGCAGGTATATTGTTTATTCAATCTTCTCAAATGTAAAATTTATGTCACGATAACTGTCGAGTGACATTATGTTCGTTTTATTCCTATTTCATTTATAATCCATTAATATGCGAATTTGAAAGAAAGGGGCCCACAATATTCTGCCCCGGGCCCCCTTCAGCCTCTGTACGCCCCTGATATATTAGTAAAATTTTACGGATGAGCTGGATGATTAAAAATAAGCTGTTATAAATTTGTAATTATTTCAAAAAATAAATTATATTTCTTGAACAATTTTTTTAAAACCTGATGAATATTTTAGATAGATAGATAATAGATTTAGCTATTTAGACGATTTTTAATGTAAGACTCATGGATTTTCCTACGAGCTAATCTTCAATTTTAAAACAAATTATAACAAATTCTACAAAAAGAAGTTAAATTCTAAAAAATTTCCATAGCTAATTGTAAGACTACAGATTGCCCCTTTCTTTTAAAGTTACCAATAAAATCATGTCATATCTAGAATTTCTCCCATTGTTCGGAGTCCTTGGCTGCTTCCTTTTTGTACTGTTCTTCTGTTGTTGCTGTTATTATTATTGCTGTTGTTTTTAGACGTCGCAATGAGTTTGTTGCTGTTGTTGTTCTTGTTGTTGTTGTTGTTTAGCGGCTGCGGTTCGACGGAGTTTGTTATAAAATTTATGAAAAGAAAGCAAAATCAAAATCAAAATTATAATAAAATCAGATTACAGCCTCTCAATGTTGAAAGATATTTTTATTTTGTTTTTTAGCTGTTTTTTGTTTTTTGTATGCTTTTTAGTCGGAAAAAATGTTTTCGCTTCACTTTATGAAAACATAAGCAATTTTTGTTGTTTTGTTGTTGTTGTTGTTACTTGCCTTTTTAGATACTGACACCGCCGACAAAAATTGTAGCCTGCCAGTGTTGCTCTATGGAAGTTTTTGAGTGAGTCGGACCGGGGGGAGGGGAGTGGGGCACTTGGTCTGCCCTTACTCATTCCCAGCGGTGCGTTTAACAACGTTCCATTTTTATGTGCCAGACATGTGAAAGCTCTTCATTTGTACCGATAAGGGTAGGCAGGCACTCACTCTTGGATTCACAAAGACTCCTCACAGCAACTCATACCGACTGACTAACTGACTCCCTGACTGACTCACTGACTGACTCACTGACTGACTCACTGACTGACTCACTGACTGACTTCCAGTCTTGTCTGGGCCTGACTTACCTCGTCGTCGACGACGTCGTTGGCGTCGACGTCATCAACGTTGTTGGCGCAAGTGCTTGTCGTTGCCTTTGGCTGCGTTGGCGCTGATTTTATGGCATTTTTGGGTAATTTTTTTTTTTTTGGTGGGGCTTCAGCCCCGACTCCATCCCGCTGGCAACTCTGACAGCAAGTTTATAAAATATGTACTTCAAGGTAGTAGGTTTCATTGCAATTACTTTAGATTTTACTGTTTTCGTTAATTGAGCATTGAATTACTTTATACGTTGACGCTCCTGTGGGGTGGAGTTGGTTGGGTGGTCGGGCTTGATTGCATTGTTTATGCCTGAATGCTTAGCTCTCTCCCACGTATGTACATCTGTGTGAGTGTGTATCTATGAGTATGTTTGTATGCAACTTTAATTTCGCATTAATTGTTGTATAATTTGTGCCGCATGCAAGTAAACAAAAGCCTTTTAATTAAATTTTAACCATAACCCAACGTACTGTCTGACAAGTCGTTGACGTGACCGTTAGTTCAGCCACCCTCGCCGACGACGTTGTCGCCGCAGCAGGAGCAGCCGGAGCAGCATGTATCTACTCCACCTCCTCCTCCGACACCACAAAAACAAACCATATCCTTTGCCTATATCAGGCAGGACCCCTTTCCTGCTTTTGCACAGCTAACAGAGCTTAAACGCAAATCAAATATTTACCCCAGCTAACACGCACACACAGATACACACACAAACACACACACTTGAACAATGGCTTTGCATGTGTGTGTTTGTGTATGTTTGTTGAAACAAAACAAAAATAATTGTAAATTCAATTTCATTATTAAATTTTCTTGTCCGCAGTTTTGTGTGTTTGTCTATTATCTCAACAGAGCCGCAATACGAGCGTTTCCGCTCTCTTTCCAATTCTCTCTCTCTCCAAACTCTCTTCACCAATCTATAAAACGTTTGCTTTACCACTCACACTCCATATAAACATGTTTTAGAGGTTGATAGGGTATATTAAATTCGTCTTGGGCTATGTGACAGATAACAGATGGCAGCTCCCACCTTATAAAGTTGACTTCAAGTAGATTCGCTTTAAGAGTTTAGTCGATAAGGTTGAGATAATGCAGATCATAAGAGACAGAAGGACAAAATTTTACCTTAAGATGCTATTTATAGAAAGGTCTGCTTGACTATATTAATTTTTCACGACATTTTACTGTACAGTACAATGCTTTACTCAAATTTACTATGTTCAAAGGGTCTAGCTGGATGTGGAACATTGTTGAATGAAAGTAAAACATTAAAAAATATACATATATGGAAAATTTTAGTGAGAATCAAATTGTATTAAGACTTTAAATTATGAATTTTCATGAATATTGATAAGCATAAGGTATGCCTTTTTACTTTTTAAAATCGTTATAAACTGTATTTATGCCTCTTTACATGCTAAACAGATATAGGCCAAATGTTTGTAGAACACAGTAGTCCATGTGTTGCCAGCGGTCTAGTTCGTCGGATTGATTACTCCACTAAGGTGAAGCCTACTGCAATGTTTTAATTGACTTGTTCATTATATAAGCATTATACATATGGTCGGCACTGCATTTTCCACAGCTAGTCAGTGTCTAGACCGTGACTAGGCCGTGACTACACCGTGACTAGACCGTAACTATACCGCGACTAGCTGGCTTGACCTGAACGCTTCCTAACCCAGAAAAAGGTGATTCCTACAAAGTTACATTTTTTGATTCACGTGAAATCACGAGCAAAACCGGTCACTCAGTTTTAAATCTTATATTTAATCTTAAATGAAAAAATATGTTATTTAAAAATATATAAACAAATTTTTAAATATTTTGGAAATATAGGGTGGGACACAACGCGCCACTTGGGAAATATTCAATCTGGATTACCGTCCCGACAGTAATCACTGGAGGGTTGAAATTTTTTCAATACATAGCTTTGCTTTGAGCACCGCTTCACAAATATTTCTGTGAAATGAAATTTCGTATTTTGGTAGTGTTTTTTATCGTACTTAATTGAAAGTGAGTTTTTATAGTAATTTGTGGATGATGAACACGGAAATGGAATCAGCTTGGCGCAGGTTTAGATCGCTTACAAACCACGCGATACAGACTTGAAAATGTACCCATGGGGCAAAACGCGCCACCTAGCATAGGACAAAATGCGTCATGCTTTTTAGATTTTGGTACGCCGGGGCGGAAAACGTTGCATTTATTGCCGTTTTTCCCGACCTCAAGCCTTTGAAAGCTCCGATATAGGAGAAACAGAGCAAACTAGTCAAAAAAATGCATCCGCACCGAAAAAAAGAGGCACAAATTGAAGAAATTTGTAATTTTCTTCGCATTTTCAAAATACCATTTGTTTATAAAATTGCCAATGTAATCTCTCGTTTTATGTTTCCTAAATTTTTTCCGCAATGAACCCCGCGAAACCGCGTTTTCCGGTATGGCGCGTTTTGCCCGACAGGTGGCGCGTTTTACCCCAGGGTGGAGTATAGTCCTTTAGAGCAACTAGAACTGAAAATTGCTTAAAGATAAGTTTAAGTGATATATGTGGGCTTCAAGATAGCACCTTCTTTAAGACCCCCTCAGCCCATTGGCTGCCACAAAAATGCAATAATATCAAAAGTGGCGCGTTTTGCCCCACTCTTCCCTATATATTATTCTTAAATCCTAATAGGTATACCCTTCCAGTTTCCTCAATTATATCTCTGACTGTTCGCAATTTTTGTTCAGTATAATATATAAAAGACTAGCCGGCCTTCGGCACGCTCGCTCCGCTCGCTCGTCTAGAAACACGTTGACTATTTTCTAGATGAACTGCTAAATGGA
The DNA here is from genome assembly GCA_037043745.1 of Chymomyza amoena. Classification (NCBI taxonomy): domain Eukaryota; kingdom Metazoa; phylum Arthropoda; class Insecta; order Diptera; family Drosophilidae; genus Chymomyza; species Chymomyza amoena. The sequence goes on from JBAMAX010003172.1 coordinate 158,047, forward strand.
CAACGGTTGGGTGTCGTTCGTGAATTTGGAATGAGAAAATTCGCCATATTGCCTCGTTTCTGCTAATGCAACATCCTATTTCATAATGTGAAATTTCGTCATTTACATTGTCGGCTCTCACACCCAAAATCGCCATATCGCTTCCCTTATTGACGTATTTGCAGATATTATATATTTTATTGATTTTACTGAGTTGCAATACTCGAAGTTAATGTGGGCTTTATACGTTTTTGATAATAATGGCGAAAATAGAACAACCCAACGATTGTCAATTTCAATTTCTTGTTTTTGCACTTTGATTGTGGTTGATCTGCCATTGTCTTCTGTTGATCTACGGCGATATAATGGGTATCCATCGTAGCCCGTAACAGTGTCCGAAGTCAATGCCCTTGGATATCTTTTGAAGCATTTGCCGTCGATCATGCATGGTGAAGTTGGGTTGAGCACACCATATGGTCCGTGGATCATATTCTTTGTGATAACCTCGAACAATTCTGGATCATTTGTTTGAACTGGGATTTCCGCCGATATCACATCATCAATTTCATGCGGTAGTATTTTCTGAGGTAATCCTCTCTTCTGCCATTCTACCGAATACATCCAGCAGCGAACCTCTCCGAATACACTGCTTTTGATAATAAGCAGGCCTGCTGTTTCATTGGGAAATTTCAGCGCTTGGCACTGTTCACATACCTTGTTCATTGTTCCAATTACAACAGATTGACGCGAGCTATAATCGGTCGTATTGTTATATTCGAATGCAGCTCTGTGCAGATTGGATGCATTGCGCATTTGCCTGAATGTTCTTTGGATTAAATTCTATTCTGCATGGATTTCATCTGATTGATTCTGATAATCCCGATTTCGTCTCATTCTCATTCGAGCATGTATGAGCAAAATGTGATCTTGCTTCTCTTAATCGATTCAACTCATTCCTTTGTAAACGTTGTTCCTCAGCTTCAGCTGTTCTTCGGATGATTGCAATTGAGTTCTACGCGAACGTCTCCCAATGTTACGCCTTTTGGCGGCATTATGTGCAAATATTGATCTGATCATATATATTTTACACAGAAATCAAAACATGAATCGTTTATAATTTTTGTGTTTCCTTTCGACAAAAACTATTAACTAAAAAATATTAGTTAATCTGACAATGTACACAATGCCAACCTAAATTACAAAAAAAAATTGTATTGGAAAATCAAATGGTCCTTTTTAGTATTTTCTTCGCAATTTTGTTATATTTTCTCAACCCTAAACAATCCTTGGACTTCAACGAACATTTCAAGACCAAAATTAGCCAAATCGGTTCAGCCGTTCGTGAGATCCTAAGCTTAGAAGGAACATAACATTGTGACACGAGAATTTTATACATAAGATTATATCCCTCTTTTATATATAAAAGTTTTTTTTTCGTCTTTTTGAAAGTTTAGAGCATGTTGTGTGTATAGCAGAAGATATTTGTTTCTCATAATTTTTTTCTCATCCCTCTATTATATAAAAAGTTTATTTTTTGTAGCGAAGCGAATAGGAGGCGAACCCCTAGTATATAATAGTTATTTTTGGGAATTAGGATTACTATCAGTACTTACTTGCCAGCTCAATGCATATGGATTCTAAAAAAAAAATATAAAATTAATTAATCTCAATAAGTCACATTATAGAGTTCTCCTTTCTTTACCAGTGCCATTTTTCAAGTCATAAGTTATGAGTATCCACTACAAAGGAATTCAAAATTAATTACTATTTTTTTTAATTTTCATTCTTTTGGCTTTTGCCCACAAATAACTTTACTCCTCTATCATATAACAACCACTAATAATATGAAAAAAAACCGGCTGGTATATTTAACAGCAATATTATGGGCAGAAGTACCCTACTTTGTAAGTCAAAGGTTTGGGCCTGACTTGTAAACTGAATCTTATCCAGAAACTTCACTCGGCTGGATACTGGTTTTGTATTTTAAGTATTTTTAAGGGTTTGAACATACTTTATAAATTTTTAAACCACTATATCTCTTAAATTATAAAAATGTTCCTGTATCAGATTAGAAGAAAAGTCATTTAGCCCATAATAATAAAATTCAAATGTTAGTGAGACTTTACGTATAATTTGAAAATCTCTTAGAATATTTTTTATTTCTTTCTCATTATTAAATCTAATTTATCTAATTTTTCAAAAAAATTAGTTTTATGAAAAGCAAAAACATAAGTGAAAGTTTTATATTCCGAAAACTTCGCATTATATTTGGTCGTACAAGCAAGAACACGAAAAGGCAATGTACAAGGGTCTTCCTGGAACTAGCCGGCCTAAAATACTAATGTTGCTAAACGTTCGAAAAAAAGTTGGGGTATTTGAAAAGTATAATTTTGAAGTTTATTGTTATTTAACTGCCTCGTTTGTTTTTGGATGAATTTGTAAGCTAGAAAAAAAATATGGGATGTCTTTTTGTTTGAGTGTATGAAACTTCTACTACTAAAGCTCTCTGTAAATACGAACTAAAGCGAATTTTTATATAACACTGGGCTACCTTTATGAATATTAAGAAAAACACATAGATTTAAAGAAAACCATATAAAAACCCTTAAAGCTTACAAATTTTAGGGTTATCTGAACAATCGTAAAAATGTGATTTTAAAATAATCTTGAGTCGAGAAACACGAAAAATTTACGAATAACTAAAAAAAGTAACATAAAACATGAATTAATGACATTCGTTTTTTATTTTAAAAACCTTGTTCGAAATTTTTTTTAAATAGGTTTTTGGACGCATTTTCAGTTATTTGTCAATTTTTTCAAATTTTGTTATCCACATGAAAGGTAATTAAGTCGAAAGGAATCAATGTGCTCTTTATCATATATGATACTAGGAGCCCCGGCAGACGTTGTCCTGCCCAAATTTTTTGAATACTCAAAGTAAATAGTTAGCTTATCTGGAAAAATATAAAATTTTTGGATTAGTTGGCTGCTCGATTCAAACTTGTAAACTATTAGTCGAATGTCGCGCTTCACGTGTCTGTCTTGACCGAATACTCTTACGTTCATTGCGATCTTTACGCTCTTGGGCAGTACGATTAGATTGATAATTAACTTGATTCGTTGCATTTCTTTCAAAAAACCTCCGTATTGACAACCTCTAACACACGCAAAAATCAGATTTGAAATTCATCGACACGTTCATGAGAACACCCGTAACACTTTAAACATAAGTTTCATTTATATATGACAAAAACAATTAACTAAAAAATATTAGTTAATCTGACAATGTATACAATGCCACACTATAAAAAAAAAAAAAAAATTTGTCCAAATATTAAAAAAAAAATGTTAGGGATGCCAACCCTTATCACTTAGGGGTATGAAAAATAGATGTTGGCCGTTTTTCAGACCTACCAATAGGCACACAAAATTTCAATTGAGAATCGGTCCAGCCGTTTCGGAGGAGTATGGTAACTAACATTGTGATACGTGAATTTTATATATAAGAAGATAGTAAAAATTATTTTACTTAATCATATTTTATATGATATACTAAAAATTATTGAAGTTACATGCAATCAAAGTAGAAAACAGTTTTAGGTCGGTTTATAATAACGAGTAAATTTTACTTTATTTGGTGTTTTTGGTAACGGTATATCTCTACTCAATACAAGAGTGTTTCAAAATTACTTCCAAAGTAATTCTTTAGAGGTTTCACCACAACTCTAAGGTGCATGGTTTTTTTGTATCTCGGATCTCGAATACAACAATACCAAAAACATGATCTTCTAATCTTGTAAGCTATTAATAGTTTTTTATAGCATAACTTCAAACTACCATATACAAATTTTTTGTCGATTTCGGAAGTTCGATAGTTTTTTATATGTGACTGAGATGCGAAACCGACATACAAAAAATCCTGGCTCGCCAGGTTTCTAATTTAAGCGCCGAAAAATTTCTTTCAATAACGATTTCAAGCGTAATATCAGAAAACATGGGCACTAGCGTTTTTTTTTACCATGAATTTATATTTAGCGGCAACCAAAAGGCGGTGGAATATTTAAGTCACAGAAATCACGGTTTTAAAAGGAAGCCATCTAAAGAAGCGACCTAACTTAAATTTAAGTAATTTGTGCTGTTAAAGTTCGTGTCGTGTTTTGACAGTAAGAATAAGAAGAAGAATTATCGACCGTTTCGCAGCTTTTGGCAGACATTAAGACAACTTCAGCTACCGTGAAGATGCTCCATAATTCGACACTGCTTGGAGTAAAAATGATTTTCAGATTGCTGTTGACGTGTTATTGATTTTTTCCTTTCATTTCATTTAATTTTTTATTTTTAGACATACCGTATTGCAAATAGAAATACTTAAATATTTAATTTCTTTAAATCTTAAGCGTATAGAGCTGAAATATTTTATTTAACTGAATATTTAGAGCAAAATTGGTAACTACTTTTGACTCTATTTAATTGTACTGCATATTATTTTAATCAAAGTATTAGAATAGAATATGAATTACCAAGTGGCTCTACTAATATAAAAAGTAAATTCCCAAAATAAAACCCCTTTCGAGACTTAGTACAAGGTGGCACCAAAAAATTCATTTCATTCCACAGCCAAAGATACCCTCGAGTAATAGGTAATATCAAAGTCGGTCACGCCCCAGTTAAATGTACACCATTTTACTTTTTTTTATGAAGTTGTATGCGTGAGTTTGTGGTTCGACTCCAGGCTAGTGTGTGTGTGTCTATCTCTGGTATGTGTGTGTGTGACTATGCATGTTTAAACAAATGCGGTTAATGTTCATATTTCATTTTAATCAGACCCGCGGATATTGGTGTCTGCCAAAGCTGTTAATGCGCATTTAGTGCGGCACTATTTACACACACACTTGGGCACTTATGCGCACACATTGACACACATACACACACACACACAGTCAGATACTTACACACAGTTACACACACATAGTTACACACATTTACAACTTGCCGCAGTGTACATTTGTTTTAGTTTGTCAAAAACAAACTTTCTACCTACGATGCCGATGCCAGCCGTTCAAATTATTGTAAAATTTTACAACAACCAGCCAATTACCAAAGCTTTTTATTTGATTTTATACGGTTTGGCTTTTTGGTAGCAAGTTTTGGTAGTGGGTTGGATTTTAGCCCTATGCGGGTACCTTAGTTTAGTCCTGGGGCTTCACTAGCTAAAAACTTGTGTCAGTTTGCAAGCTAACCGACAAAATTGTCGTTTACATTTTTGTTGGAAGATTAGAATTTTAAAGGTCGTTGACATATAAAGTTCGTCCAAATGCGTGTAACATGAATAATAAATCACTTTGATTTTGTGAGTTAGTTTATTTGTGATCAGCAAGGAATGCCGCTGGATATACAAATATCTTTGTGTCGGAAAAATTTTAGTAACGTTGGGATTCCTTAACTTAAAGGAGCCGGAGCTACCAATATTCCATATCAAATGCAGATGTTTCTGGGAGCTAAGCACATCTAGTTTAAAAACCTAGTTGATTTTTTTAGTTTATTTTTATTTAAATCGCTTGAAAATTTTATTTTTTATATATATACTCTTAGGGCGTTCCGACGCTGTTTCCATCACTCTACCTTTTTTCTTCAGATTCACAAAATCTTTTGCAAGAAAAAAATTGGGTCGGGAAGAATTTTATTGCTTAGGTATTCTAAAACTACAATATCTTCATTAACTTTATTCTAAAAACTAACAATTTTTTGACCATTCAGTCCTATAATTAACCAATTTTATAATATTTGATTCAGTGTTTGGAAACTATAAAAGCTTCAGATCGCAAAAATTCTGTTGTGAAATTATTAATTCTAAATTGAAAAATCTAACATAAAATTACAAATTATTCCGGTAAGACTTTCCAACAATAAAAAGAAAAAATTCTCAAAAAAAGAGCTTGCCGAAAAAGTATTTAGTCGAAAGGGTCTTTTAGCTGGATAAGTTACTGGAATCTGCGATTTTTGAAAACTTATGATGCAGTTCGACTGCATTATGCAAAAAAAATAAAAAAATGGAGTACGTAATCTGGAATAGAAATGTTCGAGCTAGATTTAATTTAAGCACTACTACTGAAAGAAAGCTACATTTAAGGCATAAAACAAGATTTGATTTTAATACGAAATTAGTCTCGTAAAAACTATACGATGTTCAGAGTCTATTGAATATATAATTTGGCGACGTCACCAGGGCATTTTCCTTAGATATGTCAGTATGTGCGAATATACTGTACCATAATGGTAGCCCCGGTGTCCAGTAGATACGGTTACTAGAAGTAACACATTAAAACGACTATTTTAAAATGCTACAATATTAAGCCAAAAATTATTTTAGTCCGAACAAATTTTCATTATCTAGTACAGAGTAGCTTAAAATGATTCGAAACAGAAACTACGAATATATTTTCCAGCGGAACGAGTAAGATAGCTTGATACTGCAATAATAGTCGTATCACGATCGATTCCGATGCTAGTTATAAGCTAGTCAGATTACACTAGCCTTCCCAAAAAATGAACATAGGTAACGAACCGCCGGTGAGGGTAATTTTGGGTCAAGAAACACGAAGGTGCCAATCTGTGGTTTGTGCTTATGTCACGGCTTAGATGATATTGTTAAAAAACGCGTTTTTGGGATCTTGTTTGAGTCGTTCGGTAGACATCTCGTGAAAAGTATGATCAAGCCGAACGATAACTAGATCGAAAGATCTGCTCTTTGCAGTGATATAATATGTATTAATTAAGCAAGGTTAAGAGCTGAAAATTTGTTTACACTTCGAATTGCTTTGTGTGGATAACTTTATAAAGCATTAAATTTGTCGTTTTAAGCATAAAGAATTTTGTTTATAAGATTAAATAGGTTTATTTTTTTGTCTATTCATGTACACAGAAGCAAATTTTAGAGCTTATTTATTTGCTTTATTAAAGACTTTTTAAAGAACAAAAGTAATTCGCATGAAAAGTTTAAAACAATATTATTGTATCGTATTATTATAAAATAAATATTTGTTTAATATTATTCCTATTGAAATGGTTTTCCAACAAATAAATAAAAAAAATGGCGGACGTAAAGTCGGGCGCGGACGACTTTAGGATACCCTGTACCACTAGCTTGTAATAAAGTCCGATTTCTTCACAAAAAACCAAATACAGAAGAATTTTTAAGCAAACATTTTTTTTTTGACCGATCGTTCCTATGGGAGCTATATGATATAGTCAGCCGATTTCAATAAAATTTGACACAGTGCTTAAATACCTTAAAACAGATATGAATGCCAAATTTATTTCAAATATCTTTACAAACAAACAAAATACATCGAATTTTGTATAAAAAACGTGTTTTTGGACCGATTGGTCCTATGGGAGCTATATGATCTAGTCAAACGATTTGGATTAAATTTGGTACAGTGCTTAGGAACTATAAAACACTCACGAATGTCAAATTTGGTCCCAATATCTTAACAAACAAACGAAACACAGCAAATTTTGTTAAAAAATCGATTTTTTGGAAGATCGGACCTATGGGAGCTATATGATATAGTCAACCGATTTTGTTCAAATTTGGCACATTGCTTAAATGGTCTAAAAAATTTCCAAACGCCAAATCTGGTTAGGATATCTTTATTAAACAACGAAATATAGCGAATTTTTCTTTAAAAAAGTTATTTTGGCCGATCGGTCCTATGGGAGCTATATGATATAGTCAACCGATTTCGATCAAATTTGGTACAGTGATTGGGAACTATAAAAAACTTTTGAATACCAAATTTTGTTACGATATCTTCATAAACAAACAAATTATTCATCTAAAACGCTTTTTTTTTGTCGAGGTCGTCTCAAACACCCCCATGGGAGCTATATAATTTATACCCGATATCAAAAAAATAAAATAAACTTGCCTCCTATGGAATAATATGGGATCTAATGTGAAAGTTTGGTAACTCTAGCTCTTACCATCTCTGAGATCTAGGCGTTCACACGGACGGACAGACGGACAGACGGACAGACGGACATGGGTATATCGACTTCTCTATTCACCCTGATCATATATTAGGTAACTTTGGGGTGTCTCCGACGTCTCCTTCTATATGTTACATACATTTTCGGCTTGCACTAACTTAATATACCCTTAGTACCATACGGTACAGGGTATAAACATCTTTAACTTTAAATTAAAGAGCATTGAAACATTATACAGCCATTTAGTTCAGATATTTCAACTAGGTAATAATTGTTTTGTTTTTTTACTTAACACGGAAAAAATGCTTAATATTATTTTTATATAAATAATCAATAAATTTTGCATGAATGATAAATTGCACCAAATAAACACATTTTCTACAATAATAAATAATTTTGACGTCAGCCATTTTTTTGTTATATCATTTATTATAAATAAATTTTTGTAATTGCATAAACTTGCAAAAAAAACAAATTCTTTTATATTTTTATGGTTATGGATATTTGTTATTAAAAATGAAGCTTTAGAAATGGGAGAAAAAATTTTCACAAAAAGCGCGCTTGATAAAAAATAAATATTGGAATGCACTTCAGGATACTTAAAACTTGTTTAATGGTTGATTGTTCTTTTTTCTCTATTGTTAATTGAAATTTGAATGCGTTAATTTGATAATTAATTTCGGCAAATATCTTGTGCTTTCTTCATATGTTATATAGAATAAATACAAATTGAAGCTATTTGTGAATTTGTCTACTACATAGAAATCGTGAACAGAATATAAAACATCGTAATATTTGCTTGTAAGATATTGTTAATAATTCACTTATTATTTATTCGGAATTTGGTTAAATCATATGAGTTAACAAAAGTAGTTGAGAAGCAATTTCTATACAACACGGGGCGGAATAGCTAAAATTTTTCCATAAACTTGAGGAATGTACTAAAAGTGCTAAATTCGTTGTTTTAACTAAGAGATATATAAAGTTGAAGCCATATGCCAACAAACTGATCGGACCATATCAGTGCGGCTTCAGACTTGGTAAGTCCACCATAGACCAGATCTTTACTCTACGCCAAATCCTGAGAAACACCCACGAGAAACAGATCGAAACCTATCATCTTTTCATCGATTACAAAGCTGCATTCGATAGCCCGATAAGGGGTCGCCTAAACACCACCAAGTCTGAGTTCGGTATTCCTGCTAAGCTAATTCGTCTTTGCAGAATGACATTGAGCGGCACCATCAGCTCTGTCAGGGAAGGAACGGATCTCTCCGAACCGAATACCGTTCGAGGTTTCAGACAAGGCGACCCTCTATCATGCGACCTCTTCAATTTCATGATGGAAGGGGCACTGCGGAAGGCCGGTGTACATCGCAATGGCACAATTTTTGTACAAGAGTGTCCAGCTTCTTGCATACGTTGATGATATCGATATCATCGATCGTTAAAAGCTAAATGTTACTGCTGCATTTTCCGCAATCGAAAAGGAGTCAACGAAAGTGGGTCTAGCGGTAAACGAGGGCAATACGAAGTATATACTGTCTACGAACAGGGACGCACGGCGTCTGGGCTCCCATGTTGCAGCGGACCGCTATAGTTTTGAAGTGGTCAGGAATTCACGTACCTTGGCACCGCAGTTAAAGAAATTATATCAGCCTGGAGATAAAGCGAAGAATCACACTTGGCAATACGTGTTTCTAGGGTCTCAGTAACCAGATGTGTAGCAGAGACCTCTCTCGAACAACAAAAGTAACACTCTACTAAGACGCTCATCTTGCCCGTGCTCTTATACTCCGCAGAAGCATGGATTGTGTCACGGACAGATGCATCTGCTCTTGGGTTGTTTGAGAGAAAAATTCTTCGTAAAATCTTCGGTCCCGTTCGTTTTAAGGACGACTATCGCATACGGATAAGCCACGAGCTGTACGAACTCCACGATGACATAGATGTTGTCCAGCGCAACACAATACAATGTCTGCGCTGGCTCGGGCATGTCGTACGTATGGATATTCCGCGATTCTCCAATGAAAAAGGAATTCGAAGCGAAAGCTGACGAAGGAAGACGAAGGGGACGACGACGACTCCGATGGAAAGATCAAGTGGAGGAGAACCTATCCACCCTTGGTATTTCTGGTTGGAGAAGGCGCGCGCAAAGCAGAGGCGCCTGCCAAGAGCTGCTGAGATCGGCCGTAACCCAGGAAAGGGTTGTCATGGCCGCACAATGAATGAATGAACTAAGAGAACTATAAAGTTGTAGAAATAGCCAAAATTGCCCAATTTTTATTTTTATAAAGGGTGATTTTTTTGCTGGTATCTTTTTGGTAACATTGTTTTTGACAGATCACGAGTTTATCGTGTCTTGTGTCAGTGTCCAACTTGTTCAGTTTGGTCTATAATTTAACCCTGAATCGACTTACGAACGAACAACGCTTGCAAATTATTGAATTTTACTATCAAAATTCATGCTCGGTTGAGAAAGTGCATCGCGCACTTCTTCCAATTTATGGGCAGCTTGGTCGTCCTACTGAGGGAGCTATTTGGAAGCTTGTGACTAAATTTCGAACCCATTTTACATTATTGTACATTAAACCAGCCAGAAGCATTGCAAGAGCTATCAAAGCATCCCGAAAAAGTCACTGTTTGGTGTGGATTATGGGCCGGTGGCATCATCGGGCCGTACTTCTTCAAAGACGACAATGACCGGAACGTTACTGTAAATGGCGAGCGCTACCGTCGGATGATTGACGACTTTTTTTTGCCCAAAGTGGAAGAATTGGATATGCCTGACATCTGGTTTCAACAAGATTGTACCACATGCCAACCGGCACGCGAAACAGGCCCAATTAAGAATCGTCTTTGGTGAACAGTTTATCTAACGTTTTGGGGCCCGTCAATTGGCCGCCTAGATCTTGGGATTTAACGCCTTTGGATTATTTCTTGTGGGATCATGTTAAGGCTCATGCCTATAGGGATAAACCAGCAAAGATTGACGCACTGGAAGCCACTATATATATAATTCCCTGTTAGACCCCTTGGAGGAGGTGCATAGGGGATCTCTATTAATAACTGTTCGAACAGAACAGGGACCTACAGTTTTTAGCCGAATCCGAACGGCGGTGTCTTTAATTAATAGAGACTTTCATGGCAAATAGCTTCTTTGAGCTGGCGATGCCAGTGCTAGGCAAATGCACCAGTGCTACTGCGGGGAATCGAACCACCGACCTTCGGTTTTAGAGGCGAGTACGCTACCACTTAAGCCACCGACGGCCACAGGAAGCCACTATTGTAGCATTTATTCGTGAAATATGTTGCCGATATGTTGGTGAGAGTGGGCCAAAATTGGACCTTGCGCATGGGCCTTCTAAAGCGGAGCCGCGGCCAACATTTGCATAAAATCATTTTCAAATATTAAATAATATTATCGATTCCAATAAAGTTTTGATAAATTTTTTCTAATTTTTTGTGTTTTTTTTTTAAATCAAATACTATACCTCTTAAACAATCACTCTTTATAAGCCTTTAAAAATCAAGCTATTTTTTTTTATAATGCTTGGCCAGAAAAAATTGTTTTTTAAATTTTTTCAATTTTATTGATAATTTATAGAAAACAATTCCCTCATTTACCAAGGCTCAAAACCAAATTTACACAATGGCGGACTTAAGATGAGTTTTTCATTTTAAGATTTTACTCTCCAAAGACCACCCAAGGTACGCCATTTTGTAATTTTGCAATTCTAACCCCAGATTAATGATAAGCGACTTCGAAAATCCATATTTGCATACCCAACTCGAGCTTTAAACAAAAAAATTTAAACGATTCTTATGTCCGACATTTTGAAAAAGTAATGTGTAAAATTTCATCAAAATTTTCTCTGGAAATTTCGAAATATAATAGTCTGGGTCCACTGTGAACTGTTGCCAAATACTTCAAATAGACAGGAAAATCGTGGGATATGTATTTTACTATAGGAATAAATTTTTTTTTTTTTTTCAATATTTTTTGTTTTTTTCGACCCTATGCCAAAATTTTGCTTATTCAGACCGACTGTGCACTTAGACACCAAGTTTAAAGATGGAATCGCAAATATTGATATATTTATTTGTAGACTTTATGAAAATTGTTATTTTTGTACATACATGTCTTATTTTATATGTTTTTTAATATTGTAATTTAAAATTTATTTTATAGAACAAAATTAATTAAATGCCAGAGCAACAAAGGCCTGTAGGCAGTGTAAAAAAATGTATTTATTTAAATATTTGCTACTACTCACTTTTCCAAACATTATTGTATCTCATTGAACTGTAATAAAATTAAAAATAAATGTAAGTTTTCGGTTTTAAAAAAAATCACTTTAAAGTAAATAAATAATATATTGAGATATAACGAAATGTTTTAAAAAATACTAAATTTATAGTGAAATTAACACAGCTACAAAGAAAATAACATATTTATATTAGGATACTGAAGGTCAGACCATGTTTACTTTATGTTTTCAGGATCGCTGAATTCGAATCCGAGGTATAAACAAACCTCAGCACGTCAGGGTTCTGACGTAACCTTAAGAGACTTTATTCAAACGTTTATTCGGAACTCTAGGAGGTCGGCCCGGATTTGTTAGATTTGTTTTTTTCGAGTAGCTGAATCCAAATCCTAGTTCCGATATAACTTGAGCATTGATCAGGGTTATCGACATTACTCTCGAAATAACTTCTCTATAACATTGGGTTGAACTGATTTATGTTGATAATACGGCTACAGTTCTAAACGTTGAAGCGTTAAATAGCTTAGATAACGGGATATTCATGAAGGTTATATCAAAAATCTGACATGCAGTTCTTTGGACGACGGATCCGAGATTCATCGACCCCGGGAGCATATGGTAAATATGGTCTGCCTCTACGACCCTGAAAACATATTTTTTTCGTGTAGCTGTGTAATATTTTAATAAGAAAGTAATATGACTAGAATAACATTTATTATAATATAATATTAGATACAAGGCAAGATAAGAGATAAATCGAACATATATACAATATTTTTGAGAAGATATGAAGGAAACTTTCGTTATATAATTAGCAGAACTTTACAAAGATTTAAATTCGAATATGAAATTTATAAGGGTTAAGTAAATAAAAGTAACGACTTAACAAAAATCGTAGAATTTACTATGATAAAAAAATAAATACGCGATTCATTTCAAATTTATTTATGTATAATGTCACCAAAGATAAGACCTATACTCAAATTACCTCTAACATTTAATTAAAAAAAATAAATGTTTCCATTTTGGTAATAAATTGTTCAAGTTCTTTAAAATATATTTCGACTCTTTGTTTAAAAAAAATATTTCTAGTTTTATGAATACATTTTTTCTTATAATTTGATATACCCTAAATAGTCAACAAAAAAATAATATCGTTAGACGGAAATCTTTAATTTACATACATATTTTTTAATGAGTAAGCTTTAATATTTGAGTTTATAAATATGAATTTATTTTTAGGCTTTTGTGTTTATTTTTGTTATGATTTCAAGATTTTAATCTAAATTGTTCCCAAATGTAGCTACTGTAAATATGGGTTAGGTTTCATTTCTAAGAAAAAATATGCTATAAAAATAAAGGTTTTCAGTTGAAAAAGCCGCTTAAAGATGAAATTAGATATATTATGATAGATCTAGATATGTTTATGAATTTTTCTTGCTGTTTTGATGTTTGTTATATCAATTTGATCAATTTATAAAATGCTTTCAAGTTTTATTTATATAAAGTTGCTAATGGTTGTTAAATAACTTTATTATGCAGCTATTAAAATGATTGATTATAAAAATTTTGTCTATAATATGCGGCCTTTAATTTAAGCTGTCAATTATTTAAGTTATTCAAGCTTTTATTGACAATCTATAATTATTTTTAATAAGTATATAAGTATTTAAAGCTATAATTAAGCACATAAATTAAAATAACTAGAATAATTCTTCTAGTTCTTGTCGCCTGTATTTTGAATACTGTTGTTGTGGTTACATTTATTATATGTATGTGTATATATTTGTATACATATATGTATATGTGCCAGCTGTTTATTTGTTGGTATGTGTGTGTTTTTACGAGGTCAGAATGATAAGTCAAAAATATAAAAGTTGTTTTTTTTTTAAGCAAATATCTCAATATAAGAGTCTATTAGTTGGATGCATTTTGTTTTTCTAAATATTACAGGTAAAAGTCGAAAGAATTATTCGACAACTGAAAAGAAGCCAGAGTGTTCTAAAGGGTGAATCATTAAGACCTTTTTTTTCAATATTTATACCCTGTACCGTATGGTACCAGGGTATATTAAGTTTGTGCAAGCCGAAAATGTATGTAACATATAGAAGGAGTCGTCGGAGACACCCCAAAGTTACCTAAAATATGATCAGGGTGAATAGAGAAGTCGATATACCCATGTCCGTCTGTCCGTCCGTCCGTCCGTCCGTCCGTCCGTCCGTCCGTGTGAACGCCTAGATCTCAGAGATGGTAAGAGCTAGAGTTACCAAACTTTCACATTAGATCCCATATTATTCCATAGGAGACAAGTTTATTTTATTTTTTTGATATCGGGGATAAATTAGCTCCCATATGGGTGTTTGAGACGACCTCGACAAAAAAAAGGTTTTAGATGGATAATTCGTTTGTTCATGAAGATATCGTAACCAAATTTGGTATTTGAAAATGGTTTTTATGGTTGCCAAGTACTGTACCAAACTTCATCAAAATCGGTTGACTATATCATATAGCTCCCATAGGACCGATCGGCCAAAATAACTTTTTGAAATCAAAATTCGCTATATTTTGTTTGTTAATAAAGATATCGTAACTAGATTTGGCGTTTTTTTAGAGCACTCAAGAAATGAGCCAAATTTGAACAAAATCGGTTGACTATATCAAATAGACCCCATAGGGCCGATCTTTCAAAAAATCGATTTTTTAACTAAATTTGTTGTGTTTCGATTGTTTATTGAGATATTGGAACCAAATTTGACATTCGTGAGTTTTTTATAGTTCCTAAGCACTGTACTAAATTTAATCCAAATCGTTTGACTAGATCATATAGCTCCCATAGGACCAATCGGTCCAAAAACACGTTTTTTATACAAAATTCGATGTGTTTTGTTTGTTTGTAAAGATATTTGAAATAAATTTGGCATTCATATTTTTTTTAAGGTATTTAAGCACTGTGTCAAATTTTATTGAAATCGGTTGACTATATCATAAAGCTCCCATAGGAACGATCGGTCAAAAAAAAAATTTTTGCTTAAAAATTCTTCTGTTTTTGGTTTTTTGTGAAGAAATCGGACTTTATTACAAGCTAGTGGTACAGGGTATCCTAAAGTCGTCCGCGCCCGACTTTACGTCCGCCATTTTTTATTATCTTATCTCGTGTCACAATGTTATGTTCCTTTGAAGCTTATGGACTCACGAACGGCTAAACCGATTTGGCTAATTTTGGTCTTGAAATGTTCGTGGAAGTCAAGGATTGTTTAGGGTTGAGAAAATATAACAAAATTGTGACGAAAATACTAAAAAGGACAAGTTGATTTTCCAATACGAATTTTTTTTTTAATTTAGGTTGGCATTGTGTACATTGTCAGATTAACTAATGTTTTTTAGTTGATTGTTTTTGTCGAAAGGAAACACAAAAATTATATACGTTATAAATTTTATTTTATTGAAGCACACAAAATTTCATGAGAATCGGTCCAGCCGTTTCGGAGGAGTATGGTAACTAACATTGTGAAACTAGAATATTATTTATAAGAAGAAACTTATGTTTTACGTGCTATCGGTGTTCTCATGAACGAGTCGATGAATTTCAAATCGGATTTTTGCGTGTGTTAGAGGTCAATGCGGAGGTTTAAGCCTGTGTTTGTGTGAATTGGTTCGTGAGATATACGCATTTTTGTGAATATTGGTTTTTGTGTGAACATACTCCTCAGAAGCGGCTAGACCGATTCTCATGAAATTTTGTGCTTATTGGGCAGGTCTGAGAATCGGCCAACATCTATTTTTCATACCCCTAAGAGATAAGGGTTGCCACTCCTAACATTCCTGGCAATTCAAGTGAATTTAAAAACTCGGTAGGATAATTTACAATTTCATCAATTTTAGAAATTAATATTGATATAGTTATTCCTTTCCAAGAAAGTTTTCTTAAGAAGAAAGGAATTCTGCGATTTTTGCTTACAATTCATGTTTTGATTTCTGTATAAAATACATATGATCAGATCAATATTTGCACATTATGCAATTTCGTGAATTGGCCACAAAAATAAATCATTTGAAGAAAATAAAGATCTAGACGAGCGAGAGAAGCGAGCGTGCCGGAGGCCGGCTAGTTTTATATACAATTTTTAAATATCATTTTGTAGAGAATTTGTAAGTAATTGACTGCTTTTATTTTTTTTGAACTGGAAAAAATATATAAAATATAAATTTATTTTTATTGATTGCAGTTTACCTATTTTCGGACCGCCAATCCAGTCTGTTTGGCTGAAGGTATTTAATTTCTTCTTTAATCGGAGTTAAACCGTATGTTATTGTTTCTATTATAAAGTTTTTTTATTTACCTTAAGAACGAAATTATGTATTTTTTTTATTATCATTTAGTAAATTTACTTAATGTCGAATAACTTACAGATTGGAAATAAAAAATGAAAGAAAAATAAAAATTTTTACCACTATTTTTGTTTTGTTTATGAGTTGCACGTATATCAAACCAGTTTATAAGTTTAACCGGAATATTCATAAAATAATAGACTTATCAAACTGCCCTCGTCTGTGGAAAAATTCATTAAACCCGTATTTACTTTAAAATTTTGCGCATTTATGAAATTTTGCGCTTAATTGATTTGAGCGATTTTCTGCGGTTGTTGGGGCTTTAAGTTTGGCCTGGCCGATACCAAACAATATCAGCCAAAATATCAACAATAACAACAACAATAACAACAACAACGACAATAACAACAAACAAACGCAACGTATAAAATTTATTTTATTTTAACACAATTAAATTTTTGTTTGCCACAACCAAGTGGTCTTTATTGTTGCAGTAGTTGGAGTTGTTGTTGTTGTTGTGGATGTTGTTTGTTATTGATTTTCATGCTTCGCATTTTATTTCTTGTTTTATTTATGTTTTTATTTTATATATTGTATATACATGTATATTTTTTTTTGTTTAATTTTTTTACGCCTACTGACAACAAGCGGCTCATTTTATTTATTTATTTATGCGGTGTTACCCCCCTGTTTGGTACAAGCCTACGGGAGTTGTTTGTTGCACTGGCGCAAAATCCATTAATATCTATTATCCCGCAGGCTATTTATGGTACATAAAAGAGCGAAAAGCGGAACACGACCGCAGCTAAAAAACAACAAACAAATCGCCTGCAATTGAGCGCGAATTTGAAAACAATTCATTTTAAATACAATATAAAAGTCTACAATGCACTTGAATGTTAGTTATAAGTAATTCTATCCCTGAATTGGATTTGGAGTGGTAGTCACGCCCCGTTGGGCAACGCCTTCGCACACGCCATTTTCACTTTTTAATTGAAAAAATTTGTAGGCAGCCATCAGGCTTATTATTTTGTTGTCGTTGTTGTCCCGGTTGCTGCTGTTGTTGTTGTTGTTGCTATGCACTTCCAGTCTGGCAGCCAGCGTTGCTTATATCCGGTTCGGCACGTTTCCGGTTGCCATTTGCCGCTTGCTGCTAATTTCGCCATTTGGCAACCCTTTTTTTTTTGTTTTTTAAACACAAAGCGTACAAAAAAATGGCCCAGCTGAGAGTGGCGTGCTGTCTCCTCCACGCCCTTCCGGCGCTCTCTTCCAGTTAGGCTGCTCTCTTTGCTGGCTGCCAAACAATTAACTCCCCGAAAAGCTGTGCAATTCTGTGGTTAAGTATCATTTCTAATATTTTGTGTAACATCCGTGCGACACTTTGGCATTTTGGGGCCACACTCCCACGCACACACCTACACCCAGCGCTACCTACATTTGCAAGGACATTGGTACCACGCCACATTGTTTATGTCTCACTTAAGAGTTTTAAGCCACGACGACCGACCAACGTTGGTTTTGTGTAAACGCAGCCAGCCAGTTGGCTTGGAGTTTGGCCTCTGGAGCTACCTCCCAGCTCATTGCCCCAATCCACGCCCACTGCCATTACCATGGCAAACAACGTGTGTCCAATTGCTCTGCCCGCGCGCGTCATTTAAACAAAACGTCTCGCCACAGAAACTCCACCAATGACCTCCACCCCCAATACCCCAATGCCCCCAATATCAACATCAACACCAATGCCCAACACCAGCGTCAACTACAGAGCTACAGCTTCCAGTGCCAAAAGCAACACCAACAACGTCCAAAAGTTTTTAAGTGAAAATAGTCATTCAAATTTAATTAGTTCAAAACAAAGCCAAAACGTAATGAGCTTACGCTTAGGCCAAAGGCACGCAGAGCAGAGCAGCGCTCCGGCATAACTTCAGCATAAGGGGTCGCTGCCATGAAGCTAGGGGATTGTTTGGAGCATCCCGAGACGGAGACAACGCGCACCTTTGCTTTAGCTCAACTCAAATTGTGGTTATTGCCATTGCCCCCAGTGCACCCTTCTGTGCCCTAATGTTGTTTTCGTTGTCCTTGGTCCTTTGCGTGTGTATGTGTGTTAAAGGGTATGGCGGGGTCTTCACTTTGGGGTCATGTGCCACAATTACGGCAACGATGTTGACTGCGGCGGCGGCGTCGTCGTCGTCGTTGCCGTCGTTGTTGTCCTCAGCAGCGCTGCTTTCCTGTCACATGCCACATGCCCGCAATCCAAAAACACACTCTGCACACATACTTGGATCTGGCGGCACATTCGCACCGGAGACTGCTCCAACAACAACACGAACAACAACCACAGCTAGCGGAACACCAGCAGCAGTTTCAAAATATTTTACGTAATATCATTGTTCGCACTCGTAACTAACTTTTGCCAACATATCACTACAACCCGCTCCGTCTGCCTTTTGTCCATCCAACTCCAATCCCGACTCCAAAACCTGGCCAGGTATAAAAGCATCTCTAGCACTTGCAAACTGTTTAGTATAGCGCATATGTGTCTTTTTGTAGTTGATATTAGGAGCGTTTATATGATGCGATTTTTGCAATCTTTAGAAAATTGTAATATTTAATTTATTCGGCGACTTTAATTTTCTTACCGAATTATTACACAACACTACACTTTCAGTTTTTGATATAACTACCCGTTTAAGATGTCTTACTGCAAAAGTGTAAAATTGGCAAAATACTAAACTTTCTTACTTTATCCGGATTTATACAGGGTATTAGATCAGTGTGACCATATTACCAAAATAGAGTATTAAAGCTTGGAACTAGAGTATATGAGTAAAGATGTTAGAGACCGGAAATTCAAATATTCCTCGATAAACCGATAAATTAAGAACTCATATTCTGGTACGATACGACGCACAGTGCACAGTGGAGCATAAATACAAATTTAAAGAGATAAATATTTAGCTCAAACCTTACTATCATCTAATGAACGGTGTTCGATTCCCAGTCCAGTACTTTAAAAGTTTTTTTTCTTTGCCAATATAATTTTACAAAAACGAGAGTTATATATACAGTGCTTAGGTACACTAAAAACTTATTGAGTGCCGAATTCGGTTCCAATATCTTTAGATACAAACGAAACACAACGAATTTTGCTTAAAAAACGTTTTTTTTTTTACCGATTTGTCTTTTAGGATCAATATAATAAACGATTTTGTTAAAATTAAGTACAGTCTTCCGAATGTTAAATTTGGTTCCAATAAACAAACAAAATTTGTATTAAAAAAATGGCGTACCTAAAGTCGGGAGCGGACGATTTTAGGATATCCTGTACCACTAGCTTGCAATAAAATCAGGTTCCTTCACAAAAAACCAAAAACAGAAGAACTTTTAAGCAAACATTTTTTTGACTGATCGTTCCTATGGAAGCTATATGATGTAGTCAACCGATTTTGATAAAATTTGACACAGTGCTTAAATACCTTAAAAAGATCTTTACAAACATACGAAACACATCGAATTTTGTATAAAAAACGTTTTTTTGGACCGATTGGTCCTATGGGAGCTATAGATATAGTCAACCGATTTGGATTAAATTAAGTACAGTGCTTAGGAACTATAAAAAACTCACGAATATCAAATTTGGTCCTAATATCTTAACAAACAAATGAAACACAAAAAATGTTGGTAAAAAATCGATTTTTGGAAGATCGGCCCTATGGGAGCCATATGATATAGTCAACCGATTTTGTTCAAATTTGGCGCAGTAGCTTTAAGTGCTCTAAAAAATGATCTAAACGCCAAATCTAGTTCAAGATATCTTTATAAAACAGACGAATTAAGACGAATTTTGATTTAAAAAAGTTATTTTTGGACCGATCGGTCCTATTGGAGCTATATGATATAGTCAACCGATTTTGATGAAATTTGGTACAGTGAGAACCATAAAAAACATTTTGAATACCAAATTTGGTTACGATATCTTCATGAACAAACGAACTATCCATTCAAAACCTTTTTTTTTGTCGAGGTCGTCTCAAACACCCATATGGGAGCTATATAATTTATCCCCGATATCAAAAAAATAAAATAAACTTGTCTCCTATGGAATAATATGGGATCTAATGTGAAAGTTTGGTTACTCTAGCTCTGACCATCTCTGAGATCTAGGCGTTCAAACGGACAGACGGACGGACATGGGTATATCGACTTCTCTATTCACCCTGATCATATTTTAGGTAACTTTGGGGTGTCTCCGACGACTCCTTCTATATGTTACATACATTTTCGGCTTGCACAAACTTATGATATACCCTTGGTACCATACGGTACAGGGTATAAAAAGTATTTTTGGCCGATCGGTGCTATTGGAGCTATATGATATAGGCTTCAAAAAAAGTATATGAAATGAAGTAGGAAAGAAATGATTTCATATTTATTTCATTTTTTCACTGAAAAGCTTTTGCGGACAAAAAATATAAAGCAAAACAGTCCAAAATATAATTTCTGGTTTCAGCACAGCTTATTCTGTTAGATATGAGAAATCCGAAGAGGAATTTTGATATTTGCTGGTACAAAATATAATAATCAATTGTTACAACCGAATATTGCACAGCCAAGAGAAATTTCTACTTTCACACAATATTTGGTAGGCTCCTATCCTAGATAGGATAGATCAGATATCTTATTAACATGCTTCATCCAATCAAGCCTATTAGGTTTCTCTTTAAAATTCGATTATATGTCAGCAAAATATTTTTATTTCTATAGAGTTTAGAATTTTTGGGCTCTGAAAAAAAGTATTCTTGTCCCACTGTGCGTCGATCATACGCACAAAAAATAAATCGATTTCTGGGCTCGTAGTTCAGAGTCTATTTGCTATGTGTTTTTGGGGTCTCTGGATTCTAGCAGACACCCATAAATCAAGTATATTATTTTTTAGGTTATGGTATGTGAGAGCCCTGATATGTGGGTATTTTATTTTTTCTGCCTTGAATTCGGTTCTAGCGAAACTTAAACTATGTAATAAATATCCCGACGTAGTAAGCACACTATTATGGATTTTTTAGGTTGCATAAAATCCATA
Organism: Chymomyza amoena; assembly: GCA_037043745.1. Classification (NCBI taxonomy): domain Eukaryota; kingdom Metazoa; phylum Arthropoda; class Insecta; order Diptera; family Drosophilidae; genus Chymomyza; species Chymomyza amoena. The sequence continues at coordinate 179,695 of JBAMAX010003172.1, forward strand.
GTGAAGCCGGCCCTTTTAGGACCCTGGATTGGGATTCATTCACGATTCACGTAGTACGAGTGGTCGATAAGCGTACTCGTTTGAAGGTGTTGCTTTCTAACATGTGCAAATGCATACTATAAAACTCATGAGGAAGCTTAGCATTCACAATTCTGATTAGAATTGTCTTTCCCTAAAGAAATTTGCAGAAAAGAGCGATATTTCTGCATTAGAACCTCAACACAAATTTGTTGCCGATTTAAAAACGGATAACATTTTGAGTCGATTAGGAAAACTTAAGAAATTGATTGACTTTTCATATTCACAACTTTTATTGTCCAGCTTAGGCACATGAAAAACAAAATTGATGTCTGTTCTCTGTCCAATAGACATAAATGCTCTTAGTCGTCAAGCAGTTGTCTCCTGCAGGCTGTCATGGTGACTCTCCAACCCAACACTCAATGACTCAATTTCATTTCACATTTCACATACCCCGCACTAATTCATTCCTTTTAAGCGATGAATATGTCAAACACCATTTTGAAAGCGTTTAAGTAGACTTTTAAAAGGCACAAACTGATTTATGTTCTCAACCTCAGGTGTTTACCGCACCTTTGAGTCCCGCAAAGTTTGCAACGTCTCGTTATATATCTATTTCAAAAGGTGCTGTAAATTAACTGCTTAATGTTTAATGGAATTGCTTGGGTTTTGGGGCGCTACTTCTAAAGTTACTGACTGCAAATCATTTGGAATTGGCCATGGCGATCGCTGCCAGTGTTTCCACGTGTTTGCTCAGGTGCGTAGGTTTCTCTGTTGCGTAACAACCAAGCTCTGGAATTTAGGCATCACCATGTAAAGCTTGTCCTACTATCGAATAGACTTTTATATGAAAAGCATGTAATGAAAGATTTGGATAACTGATTAAAAGCATATTGTCTTGGTCTTAGCTACGGACTAAGACTAAAGACTACGGACTAAATTATTATGCAGAAATTGCTAACTACGGTCACTTGAAGATTAGCAAACCATTACTCCGTAGGAACGAGAAGTATACGTTGTGAATATCAATCGACAAGTGGAGAAGTCGATCGCGAGACAATGGCTGCCAAAAAGACGTTCTGCACTTTATTTTAAAATTACTTATTCCAACCTCGCTGCGTTTTTTAGAAAATGTAAACGGTTTTCATTAATGGAATATATTATAAATAACACAGGTCAACATGGTTCATTTGTTGGAAAGCTAAGAGTCATTTCCGAAGTAATTTGGTACGTAGAATCCGAATCCGGCGTCAGACTGCTCATCACGTCAGGATTTTGAGATATTTGAGGTTATGTTATTTTTTGAGTACATAACCTCAAATATCTCAAAATCCTGACGTGATGGGCCAGTTCTGCAACGGATTCGGATTCTACGCACCAAATTACTTCGGAAATGACTCTTAGCTTTCCAACAACTGAACTATGTTGACCTGTGTTGCTTATTGCAAATGCTAATAACGTCGAAGGGATATATCTCGTAACTTCGAAAAGCCATAACTTTGCGAAAAAATCGTAATTAATCTCTTGAACCCTTAAATTAAAGGGTAAGAGTTGTAGTAAATGATGTAACTGGAGAGAAATACCGCAAAAATTTTTTGCGCCCTGTACATAACCTCAAAAGTAGGAAAAACGTCGTTTCGTCTTTTGGGTACATAACCTCAAATATCTCAAAATCCTGACGTGATGAGCCAGTTCTGACGCCGGATTCGGATTCTACGCACTAAATTACTTCGGAAATAACCCTTAGCTTTCCAACAGCTCACATGACCCCAGTATTTGTAGACCTGTGTAATCAGCCGAGCTACGTTAAACCAAGAAACCAAAACGAAAAAATTTATTCGGATTAGTTTGTGTATTCCGGAATACGAAATTTTTTTTGATACTGCAGCTCTGCCTCTTTCTATTACTATATGTTTGTACGTATTTTATTCTCACTAAAATATTACTATTAAGAACTTTTTATTCTGTCTTTTAAATAAAACTACACAAACAATATTACTTTAGCAACAATGTTTATGGAAATTTAACGTGATTTACCCATTTTTTTAAAAAGGGAGGCGTTTTTGTGTAATGTTGGAACCCTGTCACACCAATCAGTCATGTGTTTAAACGAAAAACAATTTTGTTTTGGCTGTGTTTCCTTTTTCTTAGGAAAAAATAATTAAAAATAATTGTCAGTAAATACCAAACTTGAAGTTAGGATAAACATAATCTAAGCATATCGAAGAATATTTGAAAAATTATTTCAGTTTCAAATTTGCACTTTTCTCAACCTACTACTAAAACACCTACTGTACTAAAACATTCGGTATCAAACCGGATAAAAAATTCGTTTTGGTGAAATTTCAATTGATAGCACCAAGCATTTGGTTTCAAAGCGAATCTGAATAAAACGTTCGGATTTGATTTCCGGAGCATGGCCGATTATTATTTGATATTCTTTGATAAGTTTCACAGTTTAACTTAGATGTACCAACTTTTGGTTGAAATAATTTACATTTTTCATTAGGATTTTTATTTAATTTGTAAATTTTGACCAAAAATATATACAAGGATATATGACTACCGGAAAAATGTACTGAAAAGGAATTGGAAAAGTCTTTTTCCGAAAACGTAAATGAAATTTATTTTACTGATTTGCAACAAATATACCCATAGAGTAGAACTGGGATCGATTCTCAAATTTCTAAAATCGATCTTTTCGACCGATTCTCAGTTTTTTTTTGCTTTTAATAAAACTGGTGATAATCACAGAAAAGGAAATGTATATGCAAAAAAAATAATTTATATAAAAAATTGATTTCAAAAATGGATTCCTCGACCCCATAAACCCTAAAATTAACATTTGGCTTGAGGAAAATTACACATTTTTCTGTCTTGTAAATGGAAGGTCTAAGTCGATTTTTGAATGTTTGGTAATATAAAGCCTATTTTGAGAGGTGGGCGACTGAAATTATATTTAGACTCATAGTTTCCTGGGCAAAAATGCTTAAAATGAGCATCGCTCAAGAGCTGTTGAATGACGTCAACGTCGACCCAGATTTACTCAAAAGGGTCATAGCTGGTGACGAATCATGGGTATATGGTTATGATATCGAAACTAAAGCCCAAATCGTCCCAATGGAAGCGACCAGAAGAGCCAAGACCGAAAAAATAAAAATCACCGAGCACGCAAAACACTTATAACCTTTATGCCTCTCACAACCAAACAAAAAATGCCATTCACTTGAAATTTGGTACAGATGTTCAGGAAGAGTTTACCAACACAGCAAAACAAAAAAATCGATAATCGAAAATACGTTGCCCGCGAAATTTGCTTAAGTTACCTTACTTTTTGAACACACCTCGTATGTTGCAAGATTGCATAGCTCAAAAAGATCGACTCTCAATAAACAAAAATCGATTTTAGTGTCAGAAAAAAATAATCGTTTAAATCGATTTAAGATTGGAATCGATATGCCCAGCTCTCCACGGTGCACTGTCCATAGCCCTACGAATCTATCTACGATTTGTAATCAAACCTTATTCGAAAGGATGGAAGCTACTTTAGTTAAAAAGTTAAGTCTGCAGGCTCTTGCAGGCAGCCTTTTCGCTTACCAGAAAAAGTTCCTAAACGTGTCATAGCGTTAGTCCTTGTAAATCTTGACAAGGAGTCTATTAAGGGATGAGACCGGTTTAGGACGCCAACATATATTGTTTTTCGAAAGATTGGAGATCTAATTTGTATTCCAGGTGTAGCTTAAACATTAATGAATTATTTTAATGTGAAATTTCCGCCGGAGATAGTGTACGATAGATCGAGCAACCCCTGGAAGTTTACCATTGGAATATTCACGCTGGTGGGCAATTCCATGATAGTGGTAGCAGGTTTTTATCAGCAATCATCGCAATTTTTTTTTTCGTTGGAATACACATTTCCTAAGAATATGAACCTGATTGTGTAAAACAAATTGACAGGATTGCATTTTGCAGACAACGTTGAGTTTCAATTTTTTCACCTTGTTTGCATAACAAAACATATTTTCGTTAATCAGATAATCCCAGAATTAGGTTCATGCAGATCTGAATCCAGAAGCATTGAATAAAATCTCTTCAGACGTCTAACGACTCAGAACGATTGATCTAGATAGACTTAATTGCAAGCTAGAGTATACTAACGATTTGATGCAGTCTCAAAAAGTAGATTTTCTCGATCGATTTTAATATTTTAAAGTCTTTCACGATGGAGGAACCCCTGGAAGTTCAAATTTAAAATAAATATGAAATTTATAAAAACTTTCCTTCTATACAATGAGTACATTTAAAAACTTTGCTTTACCTCTACTTTAAACATTACGAATTTTGTACTCAACTCCACTTTAAAATGCAACATTTTTTTTATCTTCAAAATTGCTAATAATTCCAGCAATTTTTTTTTTGTAGCCCGAAAATTTTATATCCCCATATCATTTGTGCTTTTGGGATTGTCGCAAAACATTGAAGTTTATGCGAAAAAATTGTTAAATACAAATAGGCCTACAAAGTACTTACTACGGAGCTTACCTCAATTACGGTACATTTCTGGCACATTGTTAACTCTCTCTCGTATAATCCGTAGCGTATCCCCGTCGCTATGTGTAGTTGTTTTTGTTGGTATTGTTGCCATGCACATGTCGCTGGCATATATCCCGTACCCTACCCTACCACACAATGCAACCCGCTCCACCTGGCCATAAGTTCCCTCCCCCTGCCCAAGTGGATCTGCGTTTTTGGCGGTGTATGATGTCGCATATGATTCGTATCAGAGATATTTCTGCTCCAATGGTACAGTTATTTTGCATCTACGTGCTTTGTTAATGTATGCTGGCTATATGCCATACGTGAGCGTACGTGTGTGTGGAGAGAGTGCGGCGTGAGTGTGTGCGTGTGTAGGTGTGCATGATGGCTGTATGTGTGTTAATATAAACGCATAACGGTATTCGTAGCTGTAAAATAGTTTTGCTGTTACGTCGGTTGGCTCCGCCATGTTGTAATTGTGTCCCATTGCCGGTTGCCATTGCCGTCGCCATTGTTTCCAACTTTGTAGCTGCTGTGTTGGTTTCTCTTACACTTTTTCTCTTACTCTTACTCCTCCATTTTGTTTTTTTGGTCTAAATTAATACATCACATGTTTGTATGTGCAAAAAGGACCAGGTATATATACATATATATACATATATATAATATACATCTAAATATGTATGCTCCACACATGCTTAATTATGGGTCTAGCTCGTTTTACCGGGCATAAACAGTGCTCAACATCCCAGCCAAATAGACCAACAACGTATCATCATTTAGAGCAGACAGACAGATAGATAGACAATGTCAGTCACACGGATCCTGGCACAAGGACCAGGACAGACCAAAAGCAGGTATCATTTTCATTTTTCGGGGTCGCGCACAAAAGTATAATTGGTATATTTTAATTAACTTATGCATATCTGCTGGTGCACAGACTCAACCAGAACTCCAACTCTTCTCCGGCTCGATGAGTTTTAAAAACATTTCACGTGACAATTTTTTAATGACTTTTTGTAGTTGTCTGGTTATTCAGATGTTACTAGATGTTACTACTGCTACCTATTTAATTTAGCTGATTAAATTGGTATAATTGAATGACCAAAAGTTTTGGGCTTGACATTCAGCTGTTTGTTTAGTTCAACAATTTCCCAGAACATCATTAAGTGCATCTTGCTTGGGCAAATATTTTCATACTCCTAATGTACTAACCACTTAAACAATTCTGTTTGTTTAAGATTCTTACTTTCTTTGAAGAGCATTTGGTTTTTTTTGTTTGTAACTTTGTTTGACTTTGAAGTAGGCTTCATTACACTGACAATTTTAATGGATGGATTGTGCGTAAAGTTTATGGATTTACGGTGTCAAAAAGTAAAACCAATTTTAGGGGTCAACAAAGGTAAATATTTTTCTTCTACAAATTTCTTTTTTGTTTCTTGTCACGGATATCGTTGCGCTCAAGCAGTTAGATTTTAATGTAAAATTATAGATAACAACCGGTTCGTTAAATATAAGGTGTCAATGAAAATTTGGAAAATTCCAAATAATTAAAAAGTTGTTTCATTCAAAGATACCTCAATAAATTTTTAAACCAAAAAAACAAATTGATTCTTAAAGCAGATAATCGATCTGAAAGATGTGAATGCAGTTGACAGTTTGGGTTAGAGTTTCATTTAAGATTGCGATAGGCAACCTTTTTGTAGTTTCTGGCATGACGTAGAAAGTCAATTTAGATATCTACTCATAATCTCATTTTCTTCTTTGCTTAATCTATTAAAATCTGGAACACTCAAAAACTGAGAACCTCATTAACTTCTTTGGTGGTAAATTTTAATACTCCAGTATTTTTAATTTCTTTTTTGATAGATCAAATGATACATGATAATTCACTTATTTTTCGAAGTAAAGAATAAGCGAAAAGTTTATCAAATACTGTAGGAATATTTTATATTTCGCTGCATAATTAGTTCTATTTATTTGCTTCATTGAGAAATCAAAAAAAAAACTATCCTTAAGAAATAAAAAATTAGTGTCAAGCTTCTCGAACCAAAATTACACTAAAAAACAATTTTTTACAAAGGACTGCTTCATGACCCTTAAATTTGTAAGCTAGTGCAATAAATGAAAAATCCTTTTTTTTTCATCGATTTCTTTTTTTTAGTGATGAATTATTGCTCAAAATACCGATTTGAAATAAAATTACTGAAATAATCTCTAAAAACGTTAAAAGATCAGGTATTTCGGGGGCTAACGAAGAAACCCGACGTTCTAGGCTAATGTATAATAGATATTGGCTCCAAAGTCAGCCATCCCAAACACAAATAAGAAACTTTGCTTTTGAATATAATTTTTTGATGTTAAGTTTTGATAATCCTTACAGAGTCATATAAAAAATATAGATTTTCAGAGCTCATACAAATACAAATACAAAAACAACGTCAACATTCTGAGATAACATCTAAATATCATAAAGCAATATGTTGTTTTTGAGCTTATGGCATACCTCAAAATTGAGGTATTTTGGAGGCTATCTCAGAACGTGCAAGATTTATGTGGGCCCAAATGATAAATCGAAAAATTTTATTGAGGTTTTTGAAGTTTTTTACAGATTCGTTGGGTGTTGGGTTTTTATACCCTGCACCGTATGGTACAAAGGGTATATTAAGTTTGTGCAAGCCGAAAATGTATGTAACATATAGAAGGAGTTGTCGGAGACACCCCAAAGATACCTAAAATATGATCAGGGTGAATAAAGAAGTCCATATACCCAGGTCCGTCTGTCCGTTTGAACACCTAGATCTCAGAGATGGTAAGAGCTAGAGTAACCAAACTTTCACATGAGATCCCATATTATTCCATAGGAGACAAGTTTATTTTATTTTTTGGATATTGGGGATAAATTATATAGCTCCCATATGGGTGTTTGAGACGACCTCGACAAAAAAAAAATGGTTTTAGATGGATAATTCGTTTGTTCATGAAGATATCGTACCCAAAATTGGTATTTAAAAGTGTTTTATGGTTCCCAAGTACTGTACCAAATCATCAAAATCGGTTGACTATATCATATAGCTCCCATAGAACCGATCGGCCAAAATAACTTTTTTAAATCAAAATTCGCTATATTTCGATTTTTAATAAAGATATCGTAACTAGATTTGGCGTTTGGAAATTTTTTAGAGCACTTAAGCAATGTGCCAAATTTAAACAAAATCGGTTGACTATATCATATAGCTCCCATAGGGCCGATCTTCCAAAAAATCGATTTTTTAACAAAATTTTTTTTGTTTGTTTGTTGAGAGATTGTGACCAAATTTGATATTCACGAGTTTTTTGCAGTTCCTTAGCACCGTACTATGTTTCTTCAAAATCGGTTGACTATATCATATAGTTCCAATAGGACCAATCGGTCCAAAAAAACGTTTTTTATACAAAATCCGATGTGTTTTATTTGTTTGTAAAGATTTTTGAACTAAATTCAGCATTCAGATCTTTTTGAGGTATTTAATCACTGTGTCAAATTTTATTGAAATCGATTGACTATATCATATAGCTCCCATGGGAACGATTGGTCTGTTTTTGGTTTTTTGTGAAGGAATCGGATTTTATTGCAAGCTAGTGGTACAGGGTATCCCAAAGTCGTCCGCGCCATTTTTAATATCGGATTCAGTGGCCTAATAGTTCACACCACCTTTGTATGGGGCTTAGTTTTGCTATAGACAATAGAAAAGTTTGAAAAAAGGTAAATTAATTAATTTTTAAAAATCGTGGTTTTTTTAAATATATTTTTATTTCTTTCGTTTTCTTCAAAATAAAAATAATAATAATTTAAAATAGAAAATAGAAATAGAGTTCACTTCGAAAAATATGAAAATTATAAACTCAGGCATATAGGAGCTATAGGATTTATTTTTTCTGGTGATGATACCTCCAATAATCAACGTAGTACTTAATTCATGTAATAGTAATAAATTAATATTAATGCCTGAAATCGAGTGATGGTATAAAGTAGCAAAACTTGTTTTGCCATTTTGTGATAAATTTTAGAAGTTATAATTAGTATCATGAGCGTGTATTTCGTGTATTATATTCAAATTTGAAGTTCACAAACACAATTTTCTCTGCCTTTCTTAGCTTTTTATAGGATATTTAAAAAATAATCCCAAATTAAAAATAAGTCTGCAACAATAATGTTAGAGCAAAGTCTACCCAAAAAAATCATTTATCAATTGGTCATAAATAGTAAGATGGGGAAGTATTTAACTCTATCTATAAAAAATCATCAATATTGAAACAATTCTCATTTTCATTAAAAAATTTATAAAATCGATTGCTTAAAAAATTCTTAAGCTAGTTATACTTTTTTTCAAATTTATTTGCAATCAGCCTATTTAAAATAAAGGCTGCAATCCAATTGGAAATAACTAAGTTAATCGCTACACATCGTATTTATGAGCATGTACTAATTCCAATACTCACAAAAGGGTAGTACTAAATCATATCCTTTAAAAAGCTAACTACGCCACTGATCGTCATATTTTTATGCCTGTGCTGAGTTGTGAAAAGTAAAGTTGTGTGTATGCCTCGCCTGCTTAACATTCAGATACACACTGTCTCCTGTTGTTGTACTTCATGATGGTGTTGTAGCGCCACGCCTTAAATTTTAAATACCTGAGGCAATTCTCTGATAACGAGTTGCCTTTTAGAGATCACTGCTCTGAACGACTTGGAAAGCTTTATTAGCACATAAATTAAGGTTTCTGCTTTGCAAAAGATAATTATACGCATAAATTGTGGGCTGTCGTGGTCCTACTGATCTCAGGAGTTGTAGCTAAAACAAATCATATGCGTCTTTAAGTGTTTAAGTATTAAGACATAGGAAATATTGCACGATACGAGAGTTCAAGTCGATTTATGTCAGGAACCCTGCCCATTTGTCGTAATAAGACGTTGCAGACCAAATTTTAACAAAAACTGAATTTATTATATGTATGTAATTAGAAATAAACACATAGTTAAATAATATATAGCAAGTAAATTGAACCATATTAATACTACATCTGATCCCGTTCCCTCATTCGAGAGCTTCTCTGCTATTTATCAATATCGTAGACAGCTCCAACTCAATATATAAAGCTAATCATTATTATTTATAATATTATTATGAATAATTAATAAAAGCACTAAAAAATATCACAAATTGCTCAAAGACACAATAATAGGATTCAGTGGAAATTGTTATTATTTGTACTTATATTTTATTAATTATTATTTAGAAAATTTAAAATAAAATATAAAGAAAAAAAAATGTCTTAAAAAATGTTAGATATTACAACTTTTTTAACCCACCCAGTGTAATATTTTTTAAGTTTAAATTTTTATTGGGCACTTTTGCTTTTCTACCCGACATTCAGATGATAATGTGATTAGTAAGGAGAATATTAAAGTCCAAAAAGCGAAAAATGATTTATTTTTTAAAGATAATGACCAAAACATACCTGTTTAATGGATACCTTGCTGCCACCCATCAAAGTTATCTCCAGCTAAAAAGGCGGAATTAAAATAAATAAAAATAAATAAATTATGAAGAATTTCGTACAAAGTATTCTACGCTACAAAAAAATTCATCATTAGAATTATTTAAATGTATTGGGTGTACAAATAGAAAACCGCCGTTTTCCTATAGGTGGCCAGCATTGCAAATCGGTCGATAAGTTCGAACAGAAACGATACATTGCCAGCGAGGCATCGGTCAACAACTCCACAGAATCTCGCTAGTCTATTTTTACTGTGCATTAATTTGTTCGTGTGCGAAAATTCAAAATTCGAAAGGGTCAATTCATAAGGGTCATTTGCGGGAAGTATTGCTTTTTCCATTTCATTCGAAAAAAAAGTGAAAGTTGTATAAGTGAAAGAACGTGTCAGGAATGTTTTCAAAAGTTTAAAAAAAGCGAATATGACGTGCAAGACAAGGATCGTCTCGGACCCGTGAAAAAGTTCAAGGATGCAGAATTAGAAACTTTAGTGGATGAAGATGGTTGTAGAACGCAACAGGAACTTGCAAATTTATTGGGCGTGACTCAGCTAGCCGACTCTCATGGCCTAAAAAGCTTAGGAATGATTCAGAAACTGGGACATTTGGTGCCATACAAGTTGAAGCCGAGGGACATCGAATGGCGCCTTTGCACGTGTAAAAACTCTTCCAACAGCAAAACAGAAAGAGTTTTTTGCATCGAATCCTGACCGGCGCTGAAAAGTGGATACACTATGGCAGCGCTGTACCAACCCGGGACCACGGTGCCACTAGTGGCACTTGCTATGATGCATAGTGGCACCGAGAGATATCAACATTTGAATGGAAGCAACGATTGTATTTTTTGTCTGATATTACAAATCATCTCAATGAATTGAATCTGAAGCTTCAAGGAAAATATAAATGCATTTGGGAACTAGCAAAAGACGTTCAAGAACTTAAACTAAAATTAAATTTATTTAAAAACCAAATTGCTGCTTATGATTACACTTGTTTCCAAAGATTGTTTGATCATGAGGGGGATGGAGATGGAGAGCCGTACGATACGGTTTTTTTTGTCGAATTTCTTGGTAATTTGATCAATGAATTTGAATCACGTTTTTCAGATTTCAAAGAATTCAGTTTGGCATTCAAGTTTTGAAAAATCCATTCATTTTTCTCGAAGAAGACGATCTCGAAAGATTCGCAAACATTTTCAAAATTAATAAAAATCAATTGCAATATGATATTTCACTGATTAACGAAGAAACACACATGCCAAATGAAAAGGGTGATTCTTTATGCAACCGTTTGCTATCTGAATAGAATTTTATCGTTCTCAAAAATATCATACCAAAGTTTCTTTGTATGTTTGGTTCAACGTATGTTTGCGAAACTATGTTCTCGAGTTTGTCCCGTCGCAAATCAAAATTCCGTAATGCATTATCTCAAACCAACTTTGAATCTGAAATTCGATGCGAACTCAGCCAAATTAAACTGGATTTTTGTAAAATGGCAAAAAACAAAGAATGCCATCCATCGCATTGATTTTACAACTAACAAATTTGTTTACGTTTGTATTTTCATAAATTTTATCGATTTTCGTTAAGACACAAAATTCATACAATGAAATCATTCCCCATTTATCAAGACAGAAACATAACCAAATAGAGAAGAACTTATTTTTGTAACTATAAACTTGGTATTCTTTCATTTTATAATAGAGCGAAAAAGAAAGTGCGTATGTAAGTATTGCCTGCTATAATAATTTTAGTAAGTTTTTTCATCTTTTAAAAAAAGTGGCACCTGATACGAGTTCGGTGCCATCATTTTGGCACCAATAAAAATAAGTTTGGACAGCGCTGCACTATGACAACCCGAGGCGGAAAAAATCGTGGGGGCTTCCCGGCCATGCAACAACTTCAACAGTGAAACCGAGCATTCATGGCTCGAAGCTGATGCTCTGTATTTGGTGCGTGCAGCTCGGTGTAGTGTACTATGAACTCTTGCATCCTGGCGAAAACTTTACAGGAGCCCTGTATCGGACGCAACTAATACACTTGAGTCGACACTTGAAGGAAAAACACCCGCAATACTCGGGAAGACACGATTAAGTCATACTGCTACATGACAACGCACGGCCACATGTTTCCAAGGTAGTGAAAACATACCTAGAAACTTTGAAATGAGGAACCCTACCCCACCCGCCGTACTCTCCTGACATCGCCCCTTCTGATTTTAACTTATTCCGATTGATGACGCATGACCTAGCCGAACAGCACTTTCGTTCTTTCAAAGAAGCCAAAAATTGCATCGATTCGTGGATCGCGTCAAAAGAAGAACAATTTATCCGGCGAGGAATTCGAAGCTGCCAAAAAGATGGGAAAAGGCTGTGGCTAACAATGGAAATTATTTTGAAGAATGATTATGTAACGAGTTTTTTACAATAAAGCCTCAAATCATGAGAAATAACGGCGGTTTTCTATTTGTGTTTTGGATTAACGGATTTGCATCAAATTTTGTGTAAAAAATAAAATTTAGTGCTCCGTAACACTTGAAATGTTGACAGTAGCATACGGTGAAACTGTTCTGAGTAAAAAAAATGTTTACAAGTGGTACAAACTCTTCCAAGACGGCCGGGAAGATGCCAATGACGAGCCTCGCTCTGGACGCCCAAGCACGGCAAAAACTGATAAAAACGTTCAAGCAGTGAAGAAAATTGTTTTGGAAAATCGTCGAATCACTATCAGAGAAGTTGCTGAGGTTGTCGGTATATCGCTTGGCTCGTGCCATGAAATTTTTTCTAACGTTTTGGGCATGAGACGTGTGTCAGCGAAGTTTGTTCCTATATTGCTAAATTTTGACCAAAAGAACCGTCGCATGAGCATCGCTCAAGAGCTGTTGAATGACATCAAAGTCGACACTGGTGACGAATCATGGGTATATGGTTATGATATCGAAACCAAAGCCCAATCGTCCCAATGGAAGCGGCCAAAAGAGGCAAGACGGAAAAAGCACGCCAAGTTCGATCAAATGTCAAAGTTTTGCTCACTGTGCATCAGGAGTTCTTACCATATGGTCGTACGGTCAATAAACAGTATTATCTGGAAGTAATGCGCCGTTTGCGAGAAGCAATACAAAGAAAACGTCCAGAATTGTGGAAAAATTCATGACTTACTCATCTTTGCTTGTGAGAGATTTTTTGGCCAAAAACAACACCACAATCATGCCTCAGCCACCATATTCACCGGATTTGGCCCCATGTGACTTTTTCTTGTTGGACGGAGATTTGCAACGATTGAAGAGATAAAGACTGCATCGCTGGAAGAGCTCAAGGCTATACCGAAAAGTGCTTATGAGAAGTGCTTTGAGGATTGGAAAAACCTGTTGGCATAAATGTATTGTATCTGAGGGGGATTACTTTGAAGGGGACAACATTAATATTGATGAATAAATAAATATTTTTTCTTAAAAATACAAAGTCACCTTACTTTTTGAACACACCTCGGATGTACATACCTTTAGCAGCTATGATTAATATAACATAGATTTTAAATCATTTTTCAGCTCTTGCACTTGTAAATAACTTAACAATAACTTCTTGCACTTTATATTAACGCGATCAACAACAAAAAACAAAAAACAACAAAAACACGCACACATATACACTTACCGACGCACACCAAGAAATAATTTTAGCCCGTTTTTTAGCGACTTTCACAGACACAAAAAAAAAACAACAAAAAAATTAAGGCTCCGCTTCAACAAACGTTTCGAGCCATCATATTAAACACTAATACTTTTGCCATTTTTGTTAACTATGTATTGGCACTTAAGCAAAATTATTAATATTTATAAACATGTTGCGACGCATACATAATAAACAAACAACAAATTCTTGTCCTTTATATAAACGCGCACCAAAAAAAAAACAACAAAAAAACACAGAAATAGACACACTTGCCGACGCGCACCAATAAATAATTATAGCCCGATTTTAACGTATTGCACTTTTAATAATTGGATATAAGCACTTATATAAAATATAAAACACAACTTAAAAAAAATTACACTTGTTGCACTTAATTAAATAGCTTTACATATAACAATTTCTAAGCAGCACAAACACAAAGAAAAAACAAAAAAAAATTTGAGGCTCCGCTCCAACAAGTGCTTTCCGCCAACATATAATCCACTAGCACTTATGCCATTTTTATAAACTATTAGCACTTATTTTTATTTAATATTTAAACTATTTATATTTAGTATTTTAAACAATATACTTGTTGTAATGCACAATTAATTATTAAACAATTCATAACCGCGCTTAAACATTTATTTGCCGTACTTTGTTACCGCACTTATTCTTCTAGGGTTGTCCTACATACGCATAGTTGCTTAGGCCATAGAGCAAAATTAATTTCTTATTGACAAGTGAGCTGCTGGCAAGCTTCCTGTCTGAGCGAGCTAAAGGAGAGCAAGAAAAACAAGGCTTATTAGTGGGGTTCACGCAGCCAAACCCTCTTTACTACAAACGAGCTAAGGCACTGATGAACGAAGATCAAAGGAAAGTAAATGCAAAGTAGATTTAACTGACGCAGTCGCTCGGTCACGCGCTGCATTTTTATGCAAAATTATAATGTTTTCGCGTTGCCGAAAAGTGTTAAAATATGTTTAAATAGTTTATGATATAATGGCCTACGCTTGCTCTTAGTTAGCCAAAATGTGCAACTGTTTAAATCGTCAACTAAAATAAATATGTAAATCAATATGAAAAAATTGTAATTGTGTTAGTATGCGTGAGTGCAAGAGTGCGCGTACAAATTGTTTTTGTGTTTTGTGTTAAGAGCAGTGAGCGTAAAAAGAGCTTGCTCTCTCGCTCTCTTGTGCTAATAGCAAAGATTGCTCTCCTTCGTTTTTATTTTATCCTATTTTCTAATATAAAAACTGCGAGCCAAATATGAGTGTGTAAATGTAGCACTTTTTGTTGCTGAGTAAAATTTGCTCTCTTGATTTCTTGTTGATCCTATTTTTCTTTTGACCTATTCTTATTGTTAACGGCGAAAAGTGTAAGCAGCATAGTTAGACAGCGCTTTGTTGTTGTATTTTTGTAAAGCATTTTTATGCACTATTATGTGAGGGTAGCAGAGTACATTAATTTTGTGAAGCAAAATGTTTTTGAATACAAAAAGGCTGCAAAAATAATATGAAAATAACTCCCTGAGAGTAAGTATCACCGAGATTAAATTATTTTATTATTAAGATTATTTCCGATTAAAAAAAAAATTTTTTAAATTAAATAAACGAGAAAACGTCGCGTCTTTCAATATTATTTTACTTTGTGAAATTAACAATTTAAATAATAAACGGAAGGATTATGCTGGTAAGTAAAGATTAATTTTATTTTTATATTTACATACATACGCACAAAATATTTTATCATATTTAAAAACGTACATATAAAAAAAAATATATTTGCTTTTACTGATTTACCAAAATTTATTTTGTATGATACTTAATTGTTTGTTTAAGATCCAAACTATTATTAAAGACATTTTCATAATATAAACAAATGATAAACGTAGTCATTCATATAAGTTTTTAACAAAGCATTTCCAATGATCTCTGTTTCGCGCTATTGCTCGTAGCTCGATGATGGATTTCCTGGTCTCCCGGTTGAGCGTCCTGCGCCAGGTCATTTTTGGTCTGTCTCTGGAACGATTGCCTTGTGGGTTCCATTCCAGAGCTGCAAGCGGTATCTCATCATAGTCTTTGTGTAGCGTGTGACTCAACCAACCCTATTTGCGCTTGCGAATTTCAATTTCGATTGTTTTTTGTTCGCAAAGGCTCCCATTTCTAATTGTTCGAGGCCTCCATATACGTAATACGCTTCTAAGACATCGATTGACAAATGTTTGGAGCTTCCGGACGATAATACTGGTAATGAATCATGTCTCAAACCCCTACAACAGCTTTAACGTTAAAGACACGTATTTAATTGTCCAAAGGCTGCTCTGGCTTTACTAATTCTGCAGTCTACATCGTCCAATGCTCCTCCGGATTATGTAACTTAGCTTACAAGATACTCGAATTAGTCTACGTTTTCTAAATGCAAGTTGTCCACACTAAGGGTTCTTGTATTAGTGGGGTTTACCCGGAAACTTTTCGTTTTTGCGCAGTTAATTTTAAGACCAATTTTTAAGGCTTCTGTGACGCGTCTATCTAATTGGGTTTGAAGGTCTGAATGACGGGCAGAAAATAGAACAACATTATCCGCATATTCTAGATCTCCTAGTTAACGCTTAAATTTCCAGTTGAATCCAAAACTATTTAATTCAGCTGCTTCAAATACCAAATCAAGAAGGTGATAAAGAGTAAGGGCGACAGTGTGCATCCTTGTTTCACACCGCTTTTGCATTCAAAAGGAATACTTAGTTGTTGGCCGTGCAAAACTCGGCTTGAGGACCCAGCATACGACGCTTTTATGATATTGATAATTTTGTCTGGAATCCCTGTAGCTCGAAGATTCAAAGGTATCAAAGGTGTCAAACGCTTTCAGAAAATCTATGAAAGCTAAATATAACGTTGAGTTGATAGCTCGGATAGCTCTACGATAATAAGTACAGTGTTTATTAGATCTATAAAAGATCTTTAAGGGCGAAAGCCAGCTTGATTCCTACGTAGAAGGTTGTTAAGTGGCTCGGAAATGCGGCTTAGAATGATCTGGTTGAGGATTTTCATGATGGTTGGCAGGAGAGAGATACCCCTCCAGTTAGAGCATATTTGTCGGCTTACCTTCTTCGGAATCTTGATAATTACCAAGTTCTTCCAAGATTTAGGTACGTTTTCAGAGGTCCAAACAGCTTCTAAGATCGGAGTTAACTTTTGTGCCATCATGTGAGCATTCGCTTGGAAACATTCAGCGGCGATTTTATCTGCTCCAGGAGCTTGGCCTTTTTTCAGGGTGTTAATTACACTCTCAATTACCTCTGGTGTGGGAGGGCTAGTTTTTATTTGTTGGTTTACAGTATGTCTCCTTCGGATTGGGAGATTCTCATTTGAGCTACTGTAGGAATTTAGTGTTGCTGCGAAGTATCTCTTCCAAACTTTCAACTGTTCATTCTGAGCAGTAAGCATGTTGCCACTTTCGTCTTCTATAGGGCACGACGTTGCAACGTGCATCCTGCCTCCAATAGTTGTTACCAGACTATGGAGATTTCTCATATACCCTTTTTCAGCCGCTATCATAGTAAGCTTTCTTGTCTTTTTTGATTTGTTTCCTTATGAGCCTGTTCATTACAGTATATTCAATAGCCAGCTCTTCTCTACGCTGTGGATATCGGAGCTATATAATAAAGCTCCCATAGAGCTGCTTCAGAGGACCTCGAAAAAAACAAAAGTGTTTGGATACGATTATCTGTTGACAAATTTGGCACCCGGAAGTTTCCTAAGCACTTTATATATGAATCCATTTTAGTCATTATTTATTAAAAATAATTGGGGGACTTTGAGCTTACCTTATTTACGTAAGTATCTGATATCAATAACTAATAATTTATAATTTGTAACTGTAGTTATGAAATTTTATTATTTATCGACTTATAAAGTTAAGAATACTCCTTTAAAATCTTGATAAAATAATACATCTTCTGGGAACTCATAAATTTAATTTAATAAACTAATATCGCATTTGAAACGAAAAAATTTTTTATCAATTAAGTTTAAGCTAGTGCCTGGAAATTATAACATATTTTTATGGTTTTAAAGTTACAAAATCGTCAGCAATTGCTTTCTTAAGAGTCAAATAACATATAACCCCGAAATAATTAAAAGAATTTAAAAAAAGTATAAAAAAGGTTCGTATAGAATGTTTAACCGTTTAAAGTTTGTTTCTGAAAACCATATTCGCAGTTGGTCAGTTTATAGTTTTGTGACTAAGGTGGACCATTTTTGATTTCACGTCGTTTGGAAGTTCTTATCCCGTACAATATGGAATCCCATGGAGACAGCTGCGAAAGATTTGCAAATTAGTATCTGTACATCTTTTGAGAATAAAAAAATATAAAACCTCAAAAATATCCCAAGATTATATGTTTCCGTGTGGAAACCACTCTTGCAGTTTGCCTGTTTGAAGTTTAACTGCACTGTTGAGTACAATTTTAGTTTTTAAATTTTTTGGAAACTGATATCCCGTCCAGTTTGCAATCTCATGGAGACATCCTAGAAAGAGTGGCAATTCGGTAATTTCAGTCAGCTTTTGGTTTGGGATCACGTTAGCTTCAACAAATGGCATGCAACCCGGCAAATTTGACTCTATGATCAGTACCTTGAAAAAATATGTGGGAACTGGTATGGCTATCGAGTCCTTAATTATGTAATCTATCATATTATCGCGTGTCGGTAAATACACTGAACCGGTATAGGCGTACACCGATCCATATTGATGCGCCAATTCCAACGTGTATTGTTCTAGTTTATGCCACAGTTCCGACTTCAGTGCTGGACAAAAGTGTTTGGGAGCATCCGTAAGCAAGAAAAGTTCCTTAAATTTGTTGTTAAGGAAGGAATCGTTACTCAGATGCTCACGAACCCATTGAGCAACACCGGTTTGCAAATCACGCTCGAAAATATGGTCGGAGTGAACACTAAGGTTTTCGTTGCTGAGAAGTCTGTACTTAACAATCTCCAGGATATTATTGTTTTCCGGGTGCTGTTCCTTACCTTGGAATAGATCGATCACCTTGCTTAATGAGGACATTATCATTTCTTGTAGTGTTTCTATCCACTTTTTTGAAGGCTGCCACAGGCTTGTCTCTGGATCGTTTTCGTTGATGGACAACTAAATGTTATGTTTTAAATAAAGATTTTGCTTATTTCAAAAAAATCAACCCAACTTACCACGGGATACACTGGGATCAGTTTTTATTAGACTTAAAAGACGTGTTACGCCTATATTTTCGTATATGTATCCTCCCACAATGAACCCAGCTGACGCAGCGATGGCTCCAAGCACAATATATTTTGTGGCCATATTATTTTTATTGGATCTTGGAAATATGGTGTATTCAGACTTAGATTGTGATTGTTACTGTTCGTATGAAATGTTATACTTCCAGCAGTAGATAGACATATTTGAAATGGTTACTGGGTTGGTATCCAAATGTGAATTTTACTATTTTCATTTGGCAGTTTGAAAATTTTTCAGCTTTGGAAGCATTGCGACTTTTTCTTAATAAGAAGTATAAAAAGTATGGATACAGATTCATTCCCTTTTAGCCCCAATTCATTTAGAATATTCCATAAGATTATTTCAGACTTAGTCTGAAATAGTTACAGTAGTGAGTCTTACAGATTCAGTTTGTATGAACTTAATGCTTGTTGTATTACCTGTTTTTCTAAGACCAAAGGACCTAGGAGTCCAAACTTTGCATTATGCATCGAACTGCATTATTTGTTTTCAAAAATCGTTGGGGGCAATTTCTGCTACCTTATCCAGCTACTACTACTATGAATTCTTAACTCCTAAGTGAAGCATAGAGCCTCTTGGTTACCTTCATCCTGTTGTCGTTGTAAAGTGAAATTAGCACATCCTAATCCTCTGTGCTTGCTGCTGTAGCAGGGGGATTGACCAGTTATTGTTGGATATCCCTTGGAAACATGTTTCCATCATTGTTTTGTTCCATATTATTCCGACATCTTTTATGAGAATCAATGAGTGAAAAGTGAAATTAGCACCTCCTAATCCTCTGTGCTTGCTGCTGTAGCTGGGGAATTGACCAATAATTGTTGGGTTTCCCTTGGAGACATGTTTCCATTATTGTTTTGTTCCATATTGTTTTGGCATCTTTTATAAGAATCAATGATTTGTGGGTTCAAAGATTCTTTAGTTAGAAGCCGCCCTTGATATCGGGAAATAGAAGCTTACCTGATGGCAATTGAGCTGAAAAAAAGGTATCAGGGTTTGTTGTAGACTTCAGGATTCTTTCTCGACCTACCGATAGCTATGCTACCGCCGGCACCACTCTTGGATTCATCGCCCCTAATAAGCCCTCTCAGCACGACAAGGTGGCAATCTTTGAGAAAAAAGCTTGTGACTTTTAAGATTGATCTGATTAAAATCAAATTCCTTTTAGCTGCGCATATTGACTTATCTGCGGATTTCTGTGTCGCCCCAAATAATTCAGCATTCCAGCAATATTATTATAGCCTACCTTACAATAAATAAATTAAATGCATTAAAAATTTAAATAACCAAAAATGCCGCTCTTTGATTTATAATCAGGGATTATCACCTGGCAAAAAAATTAAAATAAAATAAATAAATACAATATTAATTAGTTTCAAATTGATGCCAACTGGCGCAAAAAATAACTTTCAGCTCTGACATCCATGTTACATGTCGCCAGTCAGTCAGTTCAATGCTCTCCTCTCCACATACTATATAGTAAAAACTGTTCAATTTGTTTATTTTTGATGTTGGCCTATTTGGGATCATGACTTGTTCATCACTTACATGCCAGAGTAATTTAAAAACAAATGCCCAAATCGCATTGCCTTGTACGAGTTTTATACGGCAACAGTGTTGCAAATTTGTTCATCCAATACAATTTGGCATGCCATTTATATTGGTTCATGTTAATACCAATGAAAATCCCTGACAAGCCGGCACAAGTGGGGGCCTATGAGGAGTTGTCGGAGTAGTCGGAGTAGTAGTTATACATGGGACAGTTGATCCAATTGCAGCTGTTGCAAATACCAGGTCTAAATGCAGCTTACAGCTACCTAGCATTTGTGGCCAACACTTGTTTGTTGTATGTACTAGTAGTTGTTGTTGTTCTGGTATATTTTAATAGACACATTAAAAAATAATTTAACAGACAACAAGTGCATGGCTATATGCAATATTGAATAAATCATAAATCATTCAGCTTTTTGTCATAAATACAGTAAATATATCATGCACTATAAATATATAAAAATGATGGCCAACAAAATGGTCAGCAGTGTGGGACGGGAAGGACAACTAGCCAGAGTCAGTTGGTCGGTTCTATTAAATGCTACAACATGACGCGCAGGTTGCCAATTTGTCGCCAAGCGTTGCCAGAGTTGCCAACACAGCGTCAGTTGTTTGTGTGTGGGCGTGCAGCTGTGTGTTGGTGGCAGTGGCGTAGCTAGAGCTTTGAATGTGGGGGGGTAATGAGCCTCAAAGTGCCGACTCGATTCGACAAATTACCGACTGCATGAATAGTAATTGAGTAAAAGTGATTCTTCTTCTTCTTATGTGGCCATAACAACCCGATTACCGGGTTACGGCCTGCCTTAAAACAGCTCTCCTGGCGCCTCTGCATTGCGCGCGCCTTCTCCAATTGGTCACACCGAGCGAAGACAGGGCCCCTTCCACTTGGTTTTTCCAACGCAAACACGGACGTCCTCTCCGCCGACGGCCGCTGACTACCGCATTGAACACACGTCTAGCTGTAGCATCCTCGTCCATCCTAACGACATGTCCGAGCCAGCGAAGCCGCTGGATGTTGATACGCTGAGCAACGTCCATTCGTTGAAGAGCTCATACAGCTCCTGGTTGGTGCGAGCGGTAGTCATCGCCAACTCGAATAGGACCAAAGGTCTTGCGCAATACTTTCCTCTCGAAAACTGTCAAGGCAGCTGCATCAGTCCAGGCTTCCGCGCCGTAAAGAAGCACTGGAAAGATGAGTGCCTTGTAGAGGGATATTTTTGTCTCGCGAGAGAGGTCTCTACTACTCAATTGCCTATTGAGACCGAAATAGCACCTGTTGGCAAGAGTGATTCTGCGCTTGATCTCCAGGCTGACAACGTTGTCGGTGGTAACGGCGGTGCCAAGGTAGATGAATTCCTTTACAACATCGAAAGTATAGCTGTCGGCCGTAATCTGGGATCCAAGCCGCCGCACGTCCCTACTTGTCGACAGCATATACTTCGTTTTGCCCTCATTTACCGCCAGACCCATTTTCGCAGACTCCCGTTCGATAGCACTGAAGGCCGCGGTGACATCTCGCTTGGTACGCCCAATGATGTTGATGTCGTCGGCGTACGCAAGGAGCTGGACACTCTTGTAGAGGATAGTGCCAGTGCGATGCAAGCCGGCCTTCCGCAGAACGCTCTCCATGACGAAGTTAAAGAGGTCGCATGATAAGGAGTCGCCTTGTCTGAAACCTCGCACGGCATCAAAAGGCTCGGAGAGGTCCCTTCCTACCTTGACGAAGCTGCAGGAATTACTCAACGTCATTCTGGCAAAGCCTTATCAGCTTCGCAGGGATACCGAGCTCAGACATTGCGGCATATACGCAATCCCTTATTGGGCTATCGAAAGCTGCTTTGTAGTCGACGAACAGGTGGTGAGTGTCGACTTGATGTTGGTGGGTCTTTTCCAGATTTTGGCGTATTGTGAATATCTGGTCGACGGTGGACTTGCTAGGTCTGAAGCCGCACTGATAAGGTCCAATCAGTGCCTTGGCGAGTGGCTTCAGTCTTTCACATAGTACGCTCGTAAGGACCTTATATGCGATAGGGAGAAGGCTTATAGCCCTGTAGTTGGCGCAGATAGTGGGGTCTCCCTTTTTAAGAAAAAAACCACCCCTTAACCTTCCCCCTTCGCTACGCCACTGGTCGCTGTGCCAATGTGTGTGTGTGCAGGGTTGCTTTTTCACATCATAATTTTTTATGCTAGTTGACTTTTGGCTGTGTGTGTGTGTTGACTTTTTCGGCACCTTTTTTTTTTTGTATTTTTTGCTGTCATTCATTTTTAAACGAAACGAACGAAAAGTTGTTGCCATGTACAAATTAATAAACGAGTAACTGACAAAAAGGTAATTTATTATTTTATACATATTTGACAAATTAATTTAATGACGCATTCACACACATATGTGTCCCATTGGGTATATATATATGTCTCTATATAGTATATATGGCTACCTCGCTCTTTCACTTCAATGCGCTCTGCCGCCACACATAATAATTTCTCATTTAATTTTTCAATTTTAAGCGTCATTTACACATGCTGTCTTCCAACTGGTTCGTTCGTACATGGCTTGTCCAGCAACTCCTGGACAACGTCCAAACGGACTCTGACTCTTTGGCTGGCCGTTGGGCCCCTTGGGCCATCATCCATGATGTTGCCAGCTTGTTGGCGCTCTTTTGTTTTTATTCATTTTGCATTTTTTATTTGCATTAAAAGGTAATCATCGAAAACAGCTCCGGCATGCAGTTTTTCGCTTTTTCGCACCCGTGTCGTATTTTGTATGCCTGTCATTAAGTCGTCAGCAACAACGTGGCACACCAAGACAGACGCAGGAGACTTTGACTCTGTCTCTGTGACTGTGACGTAGACGACGCAATCAGTTGCTCACTCAAGTGGCGCCGCATCATTTTAAATGACTCGTTGGTTGCACAGTGTATCCATCCAATAGTACCCAACCGGATCGTCCCCTGTCTTTAGTTGCCTGTTGAGAGTCAGACTCGACCCAGCCCAGCCCAGCCCAACCCATTCATGCAATTTTGTGGCCATGCCTCGGATGGCACAAGATGTTGGTCAGCCCAACAACTGCCGATTGCACTTGAAAGTGTTGTTGTTTATGTTGCCGTTGTCGCTCTTGTTGTTGTTGCAACCTTTGTTGTTTTTGTTGCAACGCGTTAATGGCACTAGAATCAGTTTTCATTAACGATATGCCGGCCACGTTGCCTGCATGTGGAGACCAACAAGAGAGCTTCAATAAAAAAAACAAACGAGATAACGAGTAAGCTAATTTTAACGCACCGAAGCTTGAATGCTCTTTATGAGGCGTTCGAAATTGGTTAAGCTCATCTGATGCTTGTGATTTTACATGGGAGTTGAAAATTGAAAAATTTTGTGAAAATTTTTTTTTTCCGAAAAAGGGTTCCTCACAAAGAGGTGGAGAACTGCGATCAAAAGATCTTTTCTACCACAAAAGCAAAAGACTTTCCGCATGAATAGCAGTAGGTCTTTTGTTGGTATTGACCTAAGATGGATGGGACTGATCCGTTCCTTTCCCATGTGACAGACTCTGTCCCATACTAGCGCTGGGCAGTCACAGAGAATATGTCTGGTGCTTCATCGTCTTCTAGACAGAGCCTGCACTCTGAAGAGTCCGATAGACCAATTTTCTGTAGATGGTACCCACAGTGTGGTGGCCAGATAGGTAAGCTGCCAGGTGCTTAAGACCCGCTCTGCCGAGACCTTTTGTCTTGATCGCATCCAGAGGTTTGACAAGCACTTTTGCTTGACGAAGCCCCGGAAGGGTGAACCATTATTTCCTATGTTCTCCTGTAGCCCATTTGTTTATGGTTTTGTTTGTGGACCAACCAATACCATAAAAAGGGCGCAGGAGATGTAGCCAGGGTGGTAGATCGTCAGCGATCGTGTTACCATCCACTCCCGAGTGTCCAGGCACACAACATGGCACAAGTTTGTTCCGGGCGGACAGGGTTTGGAGGTGGTTATGGCATTCTTTAACCATCCTGGAGGAGATGCTCCAGGATGACAATACCGTAATAGCAGCTAGGCTATCTGAATAAATATATATGTTTGCTCCCGTAGTTCCCTTGCGAAGGATACTAAGGGCGCAGATCTCCATTGCATGAATCTCCGCTTGAAAGGAACTGGGCCAGATGCCCATTGCGGTAGTGATTCGGAGGTTTCTACAGAAGCTGCCATCAGCCCAAGTCTCCCGACTTGGGAGAAGAGATCTAAATTTTCTGAGAATGATATAACAACAGTAAATCTCCGGGCCCCTGAAAAAACTCCGAAGCAGCGGATACCCGCTTTAACTTCTAGTGTTCTTATGAACACAAGGATATCAGGCACAAAGGGCGCAATCGACTCCAAACTTTACCAAAAGATACGTTTTATTGTCATACGTCCAAAAGCTTTTTATGTATTAAGTTAAAAATGGCTATATCATCTTTTCATTTTCAATTCGTATTAGCTAATTTTGTTGTTCGGGAACTTAGAAAGTTCTTGGCAAAAATTATTGTTCTACTTCTTCTTTGAAAATAAATGACGTTTTGCGCTTTGTAAGCTGTTTGATTGTCATGCACTGCAAAGGCCTAATACACTGTGCAAAAAAGTCGAGTAACCAAATGCAAATTTACTATAAATCCTTAAATAAGCCTCCCTAAAAGTGAATTTTAAACAGATAACCTTTTTTTGAACGATCCTTTTGACTGAACGATCTTTAAACACAAAGTTCCGGAGTCGAACTTATATTTCTCATTTTCAGTTTTAGTTTTCCAGCATCGGCCAAGATTAACTTTTATAAACAAGCGTCTGGCGAAGGCCCTGGAAAATTTTTCAATAATCCATTTATCTCTTGTTAGCATTAACTTCTGACTAAAAACTTCTGGTTCAAGTATTTTCAGTGTTGGCTTTCCAACAGATTAGGAAGTATTTAAAATTTAAATACTACTACTCGATTTTGGTCATTACAACCGGTTATCGATCTTGGCAACGGACATTATTCTAGATCAGCGGTTTCTGCCCTGTGCTTGCTGGCGACAGTTAGCAATCCCAAGGCTACGAAGATCCTTCGTTGCTTGATCTACCCCTCGCAGCGGCGGGCGTCCCTGGCGTCGTAGACCTTCCAGTGGTCTCCGCTCGAATACCTTTTTGGCTGGAGCATTATCATCCTTAAGTGCAACATGACCTAACCAGCGCAGACGTTGAAGTTGTATGCGTCGAACTAGATCAGTGTCGCCATATAGCTCGTGGTTCATTCGAATGCGGAAGTCACCATCATCATTTATTGGTTCAAAGATACATCTGAGGATTTTTCTTTCGAAAGTCCCCAAGATCGCCTTATTGGATGATGATAATGTCCATGCTATGTGCTATTCCAGCATTGCGGGGACCTCGTTAAATTTTCTCCATTCCAATCTATTACTCGAATCGTCAGTGGATCTTTCTCTTTTCCTCCGTTTTTCTTCAATACACTCTACATATGAAATGCGAGAGCGCTTTACCGATTTTCTTTCCTCTACATAATATTATATGTTCTCATAGCTAAAATTTGCTATATCTATAAGACTAGTTAGTAAATAAGATCAAAATAAACTTGAAGGAAAAGTTTACTTGGAAAAAATTCGTTATTGACAAACAGTTTTTGTATGTCAGATCGTTATCAGCTTCCCTGAAGATGAAACCATAATAAGCTTGAAAAGAAGTTCAACTTAAGTTAAATTAATGTTTTGGACAGCTCTGGCACCACGGTCGTAGCCAGGAAGGTGCGAGGGGGCGTTGAGCGCCCCTTTAGCTGGGCTGTGCGCCCCCTCAGCTGAGCAGGGCGCCTAGTAGGGCCGTAGCCAGGATCGTCAGTCAGATTGCGCTCAGCGTCCTTTCGCGGCTACCTGGCTACGGCCCTGACTGGCACATAATGATTTCTCTTTAATACCCTCTATCAAGAATTAATTGCTAAGCCATCTTTGTTCAAAGAATATTTGGAAATACTTCGAAAAGCAGTAATGACGATTTTAATGCAAATTTTTGGCTTTCTTACTATAAGTTCGGTATTAAAAAAGCTAATCCACCTATAAGGATTTTCAATTGACACAAAAATCAATTTTTCGTAGAGGAAAAAAAAACACATGTGTATAAAATTATGAAAATCCTGATGCAGTGAGAAATTTATTGTGTGGCGGCTTAGACTAGAGTGAATTATAAAAAGGAGTCGAAAAAAAACACGTTCTGTATTTTCTCAAATTTGACAAATTGAGGGAATTTTAAATTCCCTAGGTTTTTTAAGTAAGAGATGTTTTTTTTAAAGGAGAAAGCAGGTTTTGTCTCTTCCACATCACGTCAGATACGATTGGACTTCGATTTTTATGTTCAAGATTTCTATCAAGCATATATTTATTACCCAATTATGTTTTATCTTTTTCTTATTTATTAAAATTGCTTAATTAGAAATAGTCACTTTATTCGTACTAACTAATCGATAATACTGTTTTCCCCAAAAATTATTGAGCAACACCTGGTGTAGCTTTAAATGATGTTCTTATGATTCATGCGAAAAACAATTAAATGGTGTAATAAAAATCATAAAATTGTTTCTAAGAAAAAAGATACTTAAACTTAGGCATAGTATTAAAAAATCACTCGATCTTTCAGAGCATAAAATAAAATAGCAAAACGTTTATGCGGTTTTTTTAAAGCTAATAATGAATTTTTATTAACTTTAAAATCACTTTGAACTTTTGAGAAGAGAACTTTTTTTATAGAATTTGGGTGGGATTTATTTAAATGTTAATGATACACCGCTTATACTTTGGGAACGAATTTGGCCATACCTCCTGTACTCCATACCTCCGTACGTATATGATCAATCTCCCCTTATGCTTCTCAAACTTATTTCTTCATTATGAGGCAAATAAAATTCTGAAAAATTAAATTATAGAAAAAAATTTTTAAACTTGAATATCTCGCAGGAATGCTTTGGGTCCCGGTAGAAGCTGCGCGATTCAAAAATTTCAGGTTCTACGGTAGATTATAAAAAAATTCCAGCCTCACTAAAAATCTTATTGAGAACTAAAAAACAAAGTTTTCAAATATTCTAAGCGGAAACCTGTCTTCAGAATTACGAGGAAAACAAAAAAAAAAATTGGTCGAAGCGTTCCAAAAGACAATCAATTTTACTCTCCAGCTGTGTATTACAGGACTTGGAGGTGAAGTAGGGTGTTGACATTTGAGTTTTCTTTACCTGGATTGAGATTGCCTCTGACAGAGTCAGCGTAGGACATGGGAGGATTTCGAAAATTTTGTGGTCCGCTTTCATTTAGTTGTGTGTCTATTGCAGGAGTAGTGGCTGGCTGTCTTTTCTTAATGGATACTGGTTGAATGGAAACTTCGTTCGATGGCACCTTGGACCGTTTTGATAAGCGCTGGTAGATACGGCAGTCTTTATAATTTACAGTATGTGGTGAATTGCAGTGGACACATTTGGCGGGTTGGTCAAATGGCTTGATGCATTCGGTTAAGGCATGGCTATCCCCACATTTCAAGCAGCGGAAGGCTATCCTGCAGTAACGTTGTCTGTGTACATAGTTCTGGCAACGGTGGCATTGGACAAAATCTTTTTTTCGACGGATATCTTCTGGTGACAGATAGCTGTTAGGCCGAAGGTATCTTTGTTATTTGATTTCGGTTCCAAATCTACAAAAAATAAGTTTAAGGAAGACCCATCTCGTTTACTTTTCGGGTTATATATATTGCGCACTGAGTATTCCAGATTTTTCCATGAAAATCATGGTCAGTCGAGTAATGCAGGCCTTTTATGACAACTTGATAGATGTGGAATTCAGCTCTCATTTTGTCCAGCTTGCTCACCATTTCTCTAAATGTTGGTACGTCTGCACACATAATTCGTAGTCATTCACCTGCAGGTTTTGCATAACATTTTTGGGATTTAAATTCATTTAAATTTTTAAAAAGTGCATTTATATCGGTGCATCTACTAATAAATACAGGCGGAGGGAGACAATTCAGTGCGGGTCTCTGATAATTCGGTCATTTCAACGGGCAAATCTACATCCTTGGGATCAGCTCCCAAAGCAGCAAAACGGTTGGAACAGTTTGCGGTTGTATTTGTATTGGCAGCTAATGGGTCCGACTTCAACGACTTTCGTATTAACAAAGAGAGAGAACTAAAAAACAAAGTTTTCGAATATTCTATGCGGAAACCTGTTACATTCTTTAAACTAAAAAGATTGTAATAAATCAATTGCTTCGAATCAAAAAAGCTTTCAATCGACAAGGTCAAAATTTTTTGCCACCTATCTTGTAGCATACATGACGTCATAGTTAATGTATTCTCTTTGGTAAGTGCATGAGAGCGTAGGGAAAAACCGCATGCGTGCATTCCTGGCATATTTCTCTTGGTTATGGGTATTGTTGTTGTTGTTGCTGGTGTTGTTGTTGTTGCAGCTATAGTTTTTGCTGCTGCGGCGGCAATTAATAAAACACACACCTTCTGCGCGGTAAACGTTTCTTCTGCTCTGCCAGCGCAGCAGCCCTTTTGGCGGGAGCAGCATCCTTGATGTAAATTCTGCTGCTGCTGCTGCCGCTGCCGCTGCACAGTGGTCTAAAGCGCTTATTTGTATGTCGCATTTGCTGTGGTTGTTGCTTTTGTTTTTTTTTTCTTTTGCTTTTTTGTAGCTGCTGCTGCTGCTGCGGGCGTTGGTGTTCAAATTGAATTTAAAAAGCTCAAACGCTGCAAAATATTTCACACGCAGCCAACGTCGCCGAGATTTTTCGTATAAATCACATTTTCCAGCGAAAAATATAAATAATATATGCATGCGTGTGTGTGTGAGTGTTTGAGAGTGTGTGCGAGTATCCATGTGTGAGTTTTTGTGTCTGCATATGTATATTTTGCGCATACATAAATCTTTCAGTTTGGATTTTCACTTTGGTGGCATAAATTGACACTGGCTGACGGAGACGCAGCGTCGACGTTGACTGAGACTGAGACGTTTGCAGCAACTGCAGAGCGGCCACATTTAAAAACCGCGCTTAAAAGCATTCGTTGCACGTCACCACATGCTTTGCTTGGTTGCCACGACTACCCCAACTGCCAACTGGCAACCTGCCTGCCTCATTGCTGCTTGCAACACTTATGACTGTTCTGCCCGCTGTCACAACTTGCATTGCAAATTGTTTTTTGTCTACTGTGTTGTTCTTGTTGTTGTTCGCTGTTGTTGCAGTTGTCAACGCAGTTGCTGCCTCTGCCGCTGTCGGTGTCGCTGCCCCAACCCGTTAGCTGTTGCTGCTGCTGCCGCGTTGACAGTAAAAACTCATTTGCGCAAAATTAAATTAAAAGTTAATTAACGCTGTCAATGTGCAAAGCACTCCAAACGAGCCAGCAAGGCAGTCGGGCAAACGAGGCAACCCAGTGGAGACACAGACAGACAGTGGAGCGGAGCCAACGGATCCATTTACCTGCCTGGGAGCCGTGTGCAAACTTTTTTGCCGGACAAGTTGAAAAATCACCGCAAGTTAAGCATATGTCCGTTTAAATTGATGAGAACTGGTTTAAAATGGCAACTTCACCATACTCATATACATATAGTCCGTATATGTACGAAATGTTGGCCAGCGGAAGGAAAACCGCAACAGGCGAACACATTGACTGAATGAATGAAGGACTAACTGCATGACTAACTGGCTGACTGAGTGACTGACTGAGTGACTTACTCTGTCGCTGGCTCTTTAACGTTGCCCGCATACGGTGCGTATGCTTAATGTGACATTGCTGCAACAGTGACCGCGAGCTGGTCTCGGTCAGCCCCAGCAAACTCAACAAGATGCAACATGCTGATAATTAATTTGCAAATAAGACTGAAAATTACAGACGGCTGAGCGACATTCCGGTTGCTTATCCGAATCAATGATACTCTCTGTCCAGATATTTCAAAGATAAACTTTTTAATGAACACTGCCGCAGAACAGCACAGGGTGGAGTTGTATCTTTTATATGTGGAGACTGTAGAAATTTGATTTCTGATAGACAGACAGAAACTCGGAGGGATGCACTGCCAGCTGAGAGTGCAGCGGCCACTTGAAACACTCATTGAACTCAGATAAAGTTGGTTTTAAGTTGAAAAGAGCTTTTAAGAGAGGTATATAAAAGCTTTAGCGATTGTTGTTAAACGTGAAAGGTTATCAAGTGGCTCAGCTTATGAAAAAAGTTTATAATTAAGATACAATAAAGCAACTATGACAACTGTACATAAAAGTGTATAAAAATAGTTCGCGATAGTTCCCGATATTCGGATACACTGTAACCTATTTATTAAAAAGCTTAAGATTTTAATTGCACTATAGACTGGTAAATAGATTCCTTTAGTCACACTGATAATACTTTAGTTAAATTTGGTTGCTGCTAAACTCTTGGCTGCAAAAAACGCAAAGGGAACGAGTTGACAATCTATACTGATGGTTCAGAGATGGATGGGAGCACAGAAGCAGGCATCTTCATTGAAGAGCTTTCGCTGAAGCTTTCATTTCACCTTCCCGACTGGTGTAGCGTTTTTCAAGCGGAGATCTGGCAAGCGGCTAGACTTATTGACAACTTGGACGGAAGTCTAAGGAACATTGTAATTCTTATCGATAGTCAATCAAATGCAAAGAACGAGCTGACGATCTATACTGAAAGTTCGACGGTGGAGGGCACAGGAGCAGGCATCTTCTTTGAAGAACTTTCGACGAAGTTTTCATTGCCTCCCCGACTTGTGTAGCGTTTTTCAAGCGGAGATATATGCAGTTTGTTTAGCGGTTAGACTTATTAGCAGATTAGACGGAAGTTCAAGGAACATTGTAATTCTAGTCGATAGTCAGGGTACAATTAAAGCTCTGTCATCGCATACCATAGAGAGTAATCTAATCCGTAACACGACGCTAGAGCTCAACCGAATCTATTACCACTCAATCATCCTCTGCTGGGTTCCGGGTCACTCAGGTGTGCTTGGTAACGAAGAGGCGGATGAGTGCGCTAGAACCGGCTCAGCGCTGGCAGCTTACCTTGCGGTTACAGACATAGAAAGCCCATTGTAGGACGTCCTATTCCAAATCAGGGTGACAGCTAGAAGTCTTACAGGACGTCGTATTCCAAATCAGGGAGACGGCTAGAAATCTTGCGGAAAGAGAATGGGACATGGTGTCCGGCTGTCGAATTTCCCGAGCACTTGAATTATTGACATCTTGGACGGAGGCCCAAGGAACATTATAATTCTTGTCGATAGTCAAAACTCTCTCATCGAATAACATAAAAAGTAAGCTGATCCATATCATGACGCTTGTACTCAACCGTATCCATCACCACTCAATCACCCTCTGTTGTGTACGGTTCACTCCGGTATCCCTGGTAATGAGCAGGCGTATGAGTACGCCAGAAACGGCTCAGCGCTGGCAGGTAACCTTGCGGATACGAACATAGAAAGACATTACGGGACGTCGAATCGCAAATCAGGGA
>JBAMAX010003173.1:0-18245 GCA_037043745.1 Chymomyza amoena
CTAAAAAACAAAGTTTTCGAATATTCTATGCGGAAACCTGTTACATTCTTTAAACTAAAAAGATTGTAATAAATCAATTGCTTCGAATCAAAAAAGCTTTCAATCGACAAGGTCAAAATTTTTGCCACCTATCTTGTAGCATACATGACGTCATAGTTAATGTATTCGCTTTGGTAAGTGCATGAGAGCGTAGGGAAAAACCGCATGCGTGCATTCCTGGCATATTTCTCTTGGTTATGGGTATTGTTGTTGTTGTTGCTGGTGTTGTTGTTGTTGCAGCTATAGTTTTTGCTGCTGCGGCGGCAATTAATAAAACACACACCTTCTGCGCGGTAAACGTTTCTTCTGCTCTGCCAGCGCAGCAGCCCTTTTGGCGGGAGCAGCATCCTTGATGTAAATTCTGCTGCTGCTGCTGCCGCTGCACAGTGGTCTAAAGCGCTTATTTGTATGTCGCATTTGCTGTGGTTGTTGCTTTTGTTTTTTTTTTTTTTTGCTTTTTTGTAGCGCTGCTGCTGCTGCGGGCGTTGGTGTTCAAATTGAATTTAAAAAGCTCAAACGCTGCAAAATATTTCACACGCAGCCAACGTCGCCGAGATTTTTCGTATAAATCACATTTTCCAGCGAAAAATATAAATAATATATGCATGCGTGTGTGTGTGAGTGTTTGAGAGTGTGTGCGAGTATCCATGTGTGAGTTTTTGTGTCTGCATATGTATATTTTGCGCATACATAAATCTTTCAGTTTGGATTTTCACTTTGGTGGCATAAATTGACACTGGCTGACGGAGACGCAGCGTCGACGTTGACTGAGACTGAGACGTTTGCAGCAACTGCAGAGCGGCCACATTTAAAAACCGCGCTTAAAAGCATTCGTTGCACGTCACCACATGCTTTGCTTGGTTGCCACGACTACCCCAACTGCCAACTGGCAACCTGCCTGCCTCATTGCTGCTTGCAACACTTATGACTGTTCTGCCCGCTGTCACAACTTGCATTGCAAATTGTTTTTTGTCTACTGTGTTGTTCTTGTTGTTGTTCGCTGTTGTTGCAGTTGTCAACGCAGTTGCTGCCTCTGCCGCTGTCGGTGTCGCTGCCCCAACCCGTTAGCTGTTGCTGCTGCTGCCGCGTTGACAGTAAAAACTCATTTGCGCAAAATTAAATTAAAAGTTAATTAACGCTGTCAATGTGCAAAGCACTCCAAACGAGCCAGCAAGGCGAGTCGGGCAAACGAGGCAACCCAGTGGAGACACAGACAGACAGTGGAGCGGAGCCAACGGATCCATTTACCTGGGAGCCGTGTGCAAACTTTTTTGCCGGACAAGTTGAAAAATCACCGCAAGTTAAGCATATGTCCGTTTAAATTGATGAGAACTGGTTTAAAATGGCAACTTCACCATACTCATATACATATAGTCCGTATATGTACGAAATGTTGGCCAGCGGAAGGAAAACCGCAACAGGCGAACACATTGACTGAATGAATGAAGGACTAACTGCATGACTAACTGGCTGACTGAGTGACTGACTCAGTGACTTACTCTGTCGCTGGCTCTTTAACGTTGCCCGCATACGGTGCGTATGCTTAATGTGACATTGCTGCAACAGTGACCGCGAGCTGGTCTCGGTCAGCCCCAGCAAACTCAACAAGATGCAACATGCTGATAATTAATTTGCAAATAAGACTGAAAATTACAGACGGCTGAACGACATTCCGGTTGCTTATCCGAATCAATGATACTCTCTGTCCAGATATTTCAAAGATAAACTTTTTAATGAACACTGCCGCAGAACAGTACAGGGTGGAGTCGTATCTTTTACGAGTATATTGTGGGGAGACTGTAGAAATTTGATTTCTGATAGACACAGTGACTCGGAGGGATGCACTGCCACTGCTGAGAGTGCAGCGGCCACTTAAAACACTCATTGAACTCAGATAAAGTTGGTATTAAGTTGAAAAGAGCTTTTAAGAGAGGTATATAAAAGCTTTAGTGATTGTTGTTAAACGTGAAAGGTTATTAAGTGGTGCAGCTTATGAAAAAAGTTTATAATTAAGATACAATAAAGCAGGTATGACAACTGTAAATAAAAGTGTATAAAAATAGTTCGCGATAGTTCCCGATTTTCGGATACTCTGTAATCTATTTATTAAAAAGCTTAAGATTTTAAATACACTATACATAGATGGATAAATAGATTTCAGATAGTTGGTTGCTGCTAAACTCTTGCAAAAAACACAAAGGGAACGAGCTGACAATCTATACTGATGGTTCGAAGATGGATGAGGGCACAGGAGCGGGCATCTTCTTTGAAGAGCTTTCGACGAAGTTTTCATTCCACCTGCCCGACTGGTGTAGCGTTTTTCAAGCGGAGATATACGCAATCTGGCAAGCGGCTGGACTTATTGACAACTTGGACGGAAGTCAAAGGAATATTGTAATTCTTGTCGATAGTCAATCAAATACAAAGAACGAGCTGACGATCTATACTGAAGGTTCGACGGTGGATGAGGGCACAGGAGCAGGCATCTTCTTTGAAGAACTTTCGACGAAGTTTTCACTCCGCCTCCCCGACTGGTATAGCGTTTTTCAAGCGGAGATATATGCAGTCTGTTAAGCGGCTAGACTTATTGGCACATTGGACGGAAGTTCAAGGAACATTGTAATTCTGGTCGATAGTCAGGCTACAATTAAAGCTCTGTCATCGCATACCATAGAGAGTAAACGCTAGAGCTCAACTGAATCTATTACCACTCAATCATCCTCTGCTGGGTTCCTGGTCACTCAGGTGTCCTTGGTAACGAAGAGGCGGATGACTGCGCTAGGTACGGCTCATCGCTGGCAGCTAACCTTGCGGTAAAGGACATAGAAAGCCCATAGCAGGACGTCCTATTCCAAATCAGGTAGACGGCTAGAAGTCTTACAGGACGTCGTATTCTAAATCAGGGAGACAGAAGTCTTGCGAGAAGAGAATGGGACATGGACGGAAGTCCA
The DNA here is from genome assembly GCA_037043745.1 of Chymomyza amoena. NCBI lineage: Eukaryota > Metazoa > Arthropoda > Insecta > Diptera > Drosophilidae > Chymomyza > Chymomyza amoena. The sequence continues at coordinate 2,991 of JBAMAX010003173.1, forward strand.
AGGAACATTGTAATTCTTGTTGATAGTCAAAACTCTCTCATCGGACAACATAAAAAGTAAACTGATCCGTACCACGACGCTAGTGCTCAACCGTATCCATTACCACTCAATCACCCACTACTAGGTTCCGGGTCACTCAGGTGTCCCTGGTAACGAAGAGGCGGATGAGGAACGGCTCAGTGCTGGCAGCTAACCTGGCGGTTTCGGACATAGAAAGCCCATTACAGGACGTCGTATTCTAAATCAGGGAGACGGCTAGAAGTCTTTCGGAACATGGTGTCCGGATGTCGCATTCCCGACATATAATCCAAAGTGAACATATGAACTCCTGCGCTTCCATAAAAACAGGACCAGGATGGTAGTTACGGACGTAGAAAGCCCATTACAGAAAGTCGTATTCCAAATCATTGAGATAGCTAGATGTCTTGCGGAAAGAGAACGGCCCGCGGCGTCCGGCTGTCGCATTTCCCGAGCACTCTTGTCGAGATATAATCCAAAGTGAACATCTGAACTTCTGCGCTTTCATAAAAACAGGGCCAGGATGGTGGTATAGCAGTCGTAAAGGGGCACTGCACCAATGTTTATATGAATGAGAGTTGGCACGTTCCCCATCTTGATTTCTTCCGTAGCTGCGGAGATGAGGAAGGGACAGAAAGCAACCAACAGCTGTAATGCGACTGACCGACGCTTCTTTGAAGACAAATCCAGATCCCAGTACCCAGTTCCGAATAAACCATTCTTTAATGATCTGAGAATGAATGAGAGGCGGCATATTCCCCATCACAATTTCTGCCGCAGCTGCGGGGATGAGAAAGAGACAGAAAGTATCCAACACCTGTAATGCGACTGACCCACGCTTCTTTGTAGACAAACCCAGCTCCCAGTATCCAGGTTTGGACATCCAAAGCTGATCAGGCTACTTTTGTCGAATGCTTAAAATGGTTCTGCAACATAAGAGACTTACAGTCCGTCCTTTCACGATCCCTATCACGATTTCTGCCGCAGCTGCAGAGAAGAAGAAGAGACAGAAAGCATCTGTCCCATCCTGTAATGGGAGTGACCGGCGCTTCTTTGAAAACAAACCCTTTTCCCAGTACCCAGTTCTGAATAAACCATTCTTTGAGGATATGGGTAGTCTAGCCTATATATCCAAAGTGGATCAGACTGCATTTGTCGAATGCTCAAGTCTTTGATCCTCCTCCACAATCCGTCCCTTTCTTCAATTCCTTTCCTTTCTCTCCTTTAATTATGCAACACAATGAACCTCACTATCTCTGTGTGATCTCAGTCACTATCTGGGCTGCCAACTCAATCTAACCTAACCTAACTCTTCAGATCCTAATTAAAATTAAAAAGTCGACTTTTATTGAAAATTCCCTCTCTAACTTAATGTGTCAATATAAATTTTATTGAAAGATTGGATAGAGGCTATCTACTTCCTAAAAATTGTCTAGGTGGTCAACTCAGACATTATTTTCTCTTAGCCTATAGAAAAGGTAAAGAACTAAGGTAAACAAAATATTTGAGTAGCTTTGACAATTCCCCTAAACTATAATATTTAATACTCTTCTAATGAATAAAAAAAGCGTACAATTGAAAACTGATTAAAACCCATCATTATTACAGACTTAACCTTAAACTTTTGAACCTTTAATCGCACCAGACACCAGTCAAGCCATATAATTTTCGGAAAAGCACACTCAGAACAAACTCAAAACACATAAAGATTCCACAGTCCGATTTAATTTTCCCCATATGTAGAAACATCGATTAATAATTACAAATCGTATGAGCATACCCTATAATTGCTTTACTCTGGGTGTTACACAAATCATAACAATTTATGTGATGTCATTAAAAATCTTCAGTGTGAACATAAAAACTTAATGAGCAAAGAAATAATCGCTGCTGAAGGGGGGCCTTAAGCGCACGCTCCGTATGGAGGCGGATTTAACGACAGGTCACATGGGGGCCCTATTGTAGGGCAATATAAATAAATAGACGATGGCGTACACGATGACTGCAATTGGAACTACACTCCTACGGCCAATTTCGTCATGAAAATTAAAGATAACATAAATGCGCCGGGCCAGGCACGGCATGCCATGCAATGGTACTTCACGTTTGTTGCGCGGCCTGGGTAAATATGCCGAGCAGGCCACAGATGGGCCGTGCTAGGGCTGGATAGGTCGACAGGCCCATCAATGTCGACGTTGGCATGCTATTTGAATTGAACAAGTGTCAGCGGGTTGTGGGTGGGTTGGAAACATTGCCATTACTATGGGCTGAAGTTGTAGCTCAGCGTAGGCACCACCGAAGCCTAGAGGACGTTGTCGACGATGACGACGACGCTCTCAAAACTCAAAATATTAACACTTTAACGCCAAGTTTTTTATCCGACAACCGGAAACAGACAACACACAGTGCTGCCTAGTGCAGCGGCAGCAAATGGCAGCACTAGCGCCGCAGCCAGCACACAAAACGCCATGTTGGATTATTCAACTCGACGCCATTTCGCGTCACAATGCGCGCTATGCGCCGCCATCATTGCACTCGACAGCGCACGGCAACATGGCACATGGCACACGGTAAGGCTTTGGTTGTTGCTTTGTTGGTAGGGCTGGCTGGGTTGGCTTCGGTTGGGCTCTGCTGGGCTGTGCTGGGTTGGGTTCGTTGGTGGCACGGATGAAGTTGCAATTCAAAGTCATAAACACGTGGAGCGTGGGCGCAAAGTCTCAGCTAAGCCCGAGCACTATGCTCTGGCACTGACAGCGGCGGCACTTCCTGCCAGCCAAAACGCCTCTCACGTTGCGCCCTTCCTCTCTCTCTCACTCGCTCTATGCCACTACACAGTGTCCAACGTCTGCCTTTTGTTTCCACGCCATTTTGTAGTTGTAGTTTTAGTTGGTGTTGTTTTTGTTTTTGTTGCACAGTGTTCGTTTTTCATTTGCATGCAAAATTCAAACATCAGCATAAAAATGCAATTTTTATTGCGCAACATTTCTCAACGCCCGTTGCAAATATTTTCGCGGGCTTTTATAATATTTTGTATGATGGTATTTTTTGTTTATTTTGTTTTTTGTTTTTTGTTATCTATGCTCTGCGTCTTAAGGTAAGGGGTATATTGAGTTTGTGCCAATGTGTGTAACATAGAGAAGAAGATTCTAAGGAAACCCCAAAGTTATATACAATATGAACGCCCCAATCTTGCAGATTACACTGCTGAGCAAAAGTTTCCGCACACCCAATTATTACTCCTTAAAATTTGAAAAACTATTGATAGGAGTTTATTCTAAAGATTGTTATTTTTAAAACTATTCAATATATTACTTCAACTGTAACAGTTAGTATGTTTGTACATATAAAACGATTTTTTTTTCTCGTCAAAATATCCATCTTTACCTTCCAATAATTTTGCGATGATTCAAAGCATTCCGGTTGGTTCCAGCTGCTCCCACGTCTTCTTTAATTCAATTCAGAGTTTCTTTTGAAGACAGACACTGTGTCCTGACTTAACGATCAAGCTCATCCCCAATATTGGATTAAGATCAAGAGATTGGGCCGGCCCAATTGTTTGTTGCTCAAACAAAAATTAGTTATTGATTAATGTTGCTGATAATTCAATATACATATTCGATACATTTTTAAACACGTTTAAAGCTCTTTTAGAGTTCGCTAATCAATTCCGTATTTCTCAAGTGTCCGGAAACCTTTGCCCGGCAGTGTAAAAGAGCTTGGATATCCAAAGTTAAGATTTGCGCTCCATATACATATGTGAAGGCAGATTAAAAATATCAGAGATAATCGCTTTATTTAAGTAGAATTCCAATTTCCATTTTGGCACTCCAAAAGGATACATAAGGATTATTGGATTATGTGCTGCCAATTTTTGTTTTTTTTTCTCAAACTTATAGCTAACTATAGTCTATGACCCATCTGGCGAAAGACATATATTTTCAACGAATCAACCAATCGCTACTAAATTGACTTTTGCAAATAATTTTTACAGATAATTTAATTGTACAAAACAGATATTTGAAAATGTTGAAGGATTTTTAGAATATTAAAAATATTTTTTGACTAATCATTCAGATCGCGGTATATAAGGTGTTTCAGAGCGTTCTGAAGAGAAAAAAAATTTTATAGGCATTATTCGTTTGTTCACAAAATATCGTATCCTAATTTTTTTTTACATTTAATAATTCAAAATGAAATAGATACTATGTTCTTAGCAGAATGGTACGGGAGTGATTTTTTTTTGGAAAATTTTCACTAGGTACATATGTTTAAAAACTTCACATTCTGGCAGTCAATCCAAAAAAAAAGTTTACTTCAACTCAATAATGGTTTTATATAATACTATTGAGCCCGGCAGACATAGTCCTTCCCAAACTTTTTGAATACTCTTCAAGTGAATAAACATCGTAAGATTTTCTAGTTATCTTATCTGAAAAAATATAATTTTTAGATTAGTTCGATTCAAACTTTCACCTTTATTAGTCGAATGCCGCACTTCACGGCTCTGTCTTAACCGAATTCTTTCACGTTCATTGCGATCTTCACGTTCTTGGGCAGTATGATTAGATTGATAATTAACTTGATTCGTTGCATTTCTTCCAATTGAAATGCATCATGTATTGATCGATTAGGAGACAGCATTCCGAATTGTCCTAATGCTTTATTAGCCATCGCCAAGCATAGATCCTCAATATGAATTAAAGTTTCATTGTAAACTTCCGGCGTAAATTCCGTCACTGGATTACGTTTTACTTGACGTTTTCGAAACAAAATATCTTCTGATAAATAATCTTGATATTCTATCCTCAATTCAGGTGGATTTGATGGAAAACATGTTGCCAAAATAATTGCAAATAGAACAAGTATTTGATGTGGATGAGCAGCAATAGCAGCATCTGCTAAAGTTTGATCCCAGTGTAAATAATTTTCCAACAAATTCAATTTTTGACATGCCTCTCGATACGTTGCACACAATACGCCATTCACTATTCCCAATAATTGAAACGATGTTGGACCTCGAACATTGATTAACTTACAACAATACCAGTTTTTCTATATATGGCAACATACACTCAAAAACCGATATTCACAAAAATGCGTATATCTCACAAACAAATGTACACAAATACAACAACACTAGGCTTAAAACCTCCTTATTGACAACCTCTAACACACGCAAAAATCAGATTTGAAATTCATCAACGCGTTCATAAGAACACCCGTAACACGTAAAACATAAGTTTCTTTTATATATATAGATAATTCAAAATTAAAAAGAATCTGTGTTCTAAATGGAATGGAATGCATGTGCATTGTTTTTGGGCAATTTTATGATTATCTCAAAAAAAAACTATTTTCGAAACAAAAATAACATTTCTAGGTTCTGTTAGGTAATGATCTTCTATTTGTAAATAGATCAACAAATATCTTTACCGTTTATATATTTTGAATATTTAATATATAGCTGGTAGTCCGGTCAAATTAGACCAATAAAGAAGAGTAAAGGTACATAAATTAACAGCAAGCTGAAAGTGCGTGTAATTGTTTAAAACATAGTTAAAAATAACATCTGAAAGTTCCTCATCATTCCGGTGCCTGGAAAAATTTTTATTCGAGGTCAAAGGTCAAAAATCTTGAAAAAAATTGGTTTTTCGCGATTTTAAGCAAAAATGTGGTTGTATAAAAGTTGGACTGTTGTGTTCTCTGGCATGCACACATTGTCAAGGCCAGTCATGCTCTAAAGCTGAATCACCATTAGTGGAGGATTCGTTTGATACCAACGAGGAAACATGCGATACATGGCTATTGACGCTATTGACTTACACCCACGATGAAGAAAACGAACAAGACGAAGATCAAGAAGAAGAAGATCAAGACGAAGAGCAACAAGAAGAAGTACTTGAAGGTTATGAATCAGATGATTAAATTTCTACATTTTTAAAATTTCAATCGCTTTTATCATTTCCAACCCTTCCTAATATATTTTATTATGCAAGTTTTCAATTAAACAGAATCACAACAGACATGTGGAATAGGCCTACTAAGGAAACCATGTTAAAAAAAAGGGGTTAAGGACACTACCTCAAAAGTGGCGTGGAAACGTGTGCATATTATGTCGTTTACAACTTTTACAATTATTTGACTCGCTATATCTCAGAAACGGTGGATCTAAGAAAAAAAGTATAAGTACATTTTTATAGAGAATTTTATGATCTACAATTATGTCTCAGATAATTTTATGATAAAACTTACCGTTTTGCTGAAAATCAAGATTTTTGACCTTTGATCTCGAATAAAAATTTTTCCAGGCATCTTAATGATGAGAAACTTTCAAATGTTATTTTTAACTATGTTTTAATCAATTACACGCACTTTCAGCTTGCTGTTAATTTATGTACCTTCAAATGTCTAAATTGACCGGACTATGGTATTCCATTAAGAAACACTTATTAAAAGTTTTGACAATTAAAAATTTAAAAAAAAAATCTACAATTAATTCAATGATAAGTACAGGTAACCCTCCTACAACGCGAGGAATAGGCTCCCAAAAAATGCCGCGTTTTAGAAAACATGGTGTAGGGGGTATGAACTCCATGCAAAAATCAGAGTTTGATTCCAAATTAAACAATTTTTTAATAAAATAATGGATAATAATAAAATTCGATTGATAGAATTCTTTTATTTAAACAAAAACAAAATAAAATTGCAATTCTACGTAACATATTCTAGTTGAAATAACTTATATTAAAGCAAAAATAGAACCGTATCTTCCGACTCCTCCTTATCACTTAGTATGATTAATCTCGAACGTATTTGTTCGACTAGAACGAAATCTGACTAGGTCCTATCAGATTCGGTCATTCTTTCATCGATTATTGGTTGAAAAAATCTTCTAATGAAGTTTGTTTGTTAGAGTTAGGCTGTTTTGAAGATATCTTTTAAATATTTCTGCTCTATCCCTTAAAGGATCGTTCTCCAAAATGTATTCTTCCAACTGCTTTGCCATATTTATTCTCGATACTTTTTAGTGAAAAGTTTTTATTTTCTACATCGGAAAGACTAGATTTTCTAGCTACAAATTGATAGTTGTCTTCATCGATTGACGATTGTCCATTTTCCTTTAAATAATTTAAAATTTTTAGTATTTTATGCTTAATTACATTCCTATCTAAAAGCAATCGTTTTTTGTTTTATCTTCTATCCACACCGTAAGCGATTGTTCCATTTTCTCCATTATCTTTGGTCTAGGACGAGCAGTTATTGGCGCTACTGCAGAGGATCCAGATGCTACCGAACTTCTAATTTTTCCTTTTTTTTTTTTAATAGTTGTAATTGTTGACTCATTTAAGTTAAATATCTAGCAATTATCCTCTCTTGATTTTGAAGCCGTTCCAAAATTTGTATTTTTAAATTAATGGATAAAAATTTAACAAGCAAACCGGCAACAAAAATTCATTGTGAGAATTGTCCAGTTCGTAAAAATCGCGTTGTAGGAGTAGTATTGAAAGAAAATTTCCACATTTTGGGAACCGCGTTGTAGCGAAAACGCGTTATAGAATAGTTGCAGGAGGGTTACCTGTAGTTAAATATTGCGAAAAAATATATAAACTTAACATTGGCTACTAAAACATATATATAAATATATTTTAAACATATCCGTCTTACGTTTTCCATACATATGCCGAGTTGGTTCCGAATAGGAAGACTAAAGCTCATTATAAGATTATTTATTTTTATTTTTTTTACAATTTCTATTTACGATCTGTTAAAAACAAGCAGTAAATTAAAAGAAATTATTTCAACAATAATTCTTCAATTAGTTCAATTCAATTAGTTATCTGTTAAATTTATGGCTAGGAATTATATAAATAATATATACAAAATTTTTTTTGTATGATTTTCCATGCCCCACCCTATGATTTTTTAAGCAAAAAAGATTCGTACACAAGGTGCTTCAAATTCAAAGTAAAATGCACAAGTAATACATTTTGCTAAGTCTATTTGATATCTGTAAATTTTAACCATATTACTGTTGAAACTTTTGAATTGTTTTCCAATATCTAATGCTTTAAAGTATAGGCCTACATATGTTGAAAAATTTCATATTCCGGCAGACGATCCTAACAAAAAAGTTTTCTTAGACTCAATAATGGTAATAATTTCCAAATTTATATTTTATTAAAAATTTTACTTTCTTTCGATTAATATTTTCGCCAAATTGACCACTCTATGTTGTTCAACTAAAGAGCATTTCAAATTCGGCTACGCGCGATTTTAAAAAGTTCAGCATACTTGTTTTTATTATTGTATATAGTTCTCTTCTGTTTTTGTTGTACTACAATAGTAGCTTGCTGCTCTGCTTGTTGTTTGTTTGATTCCCGCTAGTTATTGCTCTGGCTGCCTCCGTTATTCTTGTGGTCGTTGTTGTTGTTGTTGGTGCTTCGCTATTTGGCTGCTCATATTTATTTTCACTTTTTTTTTATTTTTTTTTTTATTTTTTACTTTGGCCTCAGCCGTGTGCCGCCGCATTTTACACCGCGCTGCCTCCATCACCTTCATCTGCATTTAATAAGCTGCTCCTGAGCCCTTCTGCCACCTCATCGCCCGCTCCACACAACATACATACTCAACGCTGTTGTTGTTGCTTTATTATGAGCTGCACTTTATGAAAATGCAGTTGCCAGTTGGCAGTGGCGCTGAAGCTGACGTTGACGCTGACGACTCTGCCGCAGCTTACTGCAATTCTTCGAGTACGTTGCAAATATTTTATTATTGCAAAATTTTGCCAACTTATCCCGCGCAGCATATAAGTGGCTTGCTTCAGCTTGTCCTCCATAGCCCCAAAAACACAAACTGAAAGCCAAACCCATGCTCCAATCCTAGTCTGACCCAACTTGGCCCGAACTGGCAGCACAAGGCCAAAAGGAAGGATGCAAGCAAGCTAAAATAATATTTCGTTGTTTGTTTGTTTGTTGCTGATGCCGTTCCCATTCCCGTTGTTGATATACTGTCAGAAAATGGGAGCATATGAATTTTGATGTGATATTTGTGACGCGCAAAAAGGACTGTCTCGTAACCATGAATATCTTTATCGGATTCTTTTATAACTTTATAGAAGCTCTAAAGTTAAATAAAATAAAATAAAATAGAGTAAAATAAATTTAAAAAATAAAATAAAATAAAATAAAATAAAATAAAATGAAATGAAATGAAATGAAATGAAATGAAATGAAATGAAATGAAATGAAATGAAATGAAATGAAATGAAATGAAATGAAATGAAATGAAATGAAATGAAATGAAATGAAATGAAATGAAATGAAATGAAATGAAATGAAATGAAATGAAATGAAATGAAATGAAATGAAATGAAATGAAATGAAATGAAATGAAATGAAATGAAATGAAATGAAATGAAATGAAATGAAATGAAATGAAATGAAATGAAATAAAATAAAATAAGAGGGGAATCAAAATAAAATAAATTAAAATAAAATAGAGTAAAATAAATTAAAATAAAATAAATTCAAATGAAATAAGCGAAACAAACTTAAATAAAAAAAAATTAAAATAAAAGCAAATAGGTATATAAAATTCTTGCGTCACATACTCGTCCGAAACGGCTGGACCGATTCTTATCAAAATTTTGTGTGCCTATTGGGTAGGTCTGAATCGGCCAACATTTTTCATACCCCCAAGTGATAAGGACAAATTTTTTTTTTTTTATATTACATTGTCAGATTAACTAATATTAATGTTTTCCGTGTTACGGGTGTTCTCATGAACGCGTTGATGAATTTCAAATATGATTTTTGTGTACATTAGAACTTGTCAATACGGAGGTTTTAAGCTTATTGCGATGTGATTGTGTATATTGGTTCGTGAGATATACTATATATAGCATAGTAAAAAATTGGTCAACACCGGGTATTGCACATTAAGTGCCAACAGAAGCGTAGTCGCAAAAGGGTTGAAATGTAGCTTCTGTGGGGCATGAATTTATTAGAGATGCGAGCTCTCTAAAGAATACTTAAGTTTGTCCATATGGCTTTTTACAGAGTCATGAAAGTCAACTAATCCTACCTTAGGAGACCTCGTTTATGATCGATACACACCCATTTTCAGTCATATATTTAGAAGAGATAGTGCAATTTGAGCTTTCGGAAGGAGTTATAGCGAAAATTCGAAATTGTTTTATTTTAGAAATAGAAAATGGCAAGGTGCACTTTGAAGGAAATATACATTTTTTAATAAAATACAAGTTCTGTGTAGAAAAAGTTATAGAGAAATATGGACGTTTTAAAATAATATTTTTTTTTATTATTTTTTTTTTATTGTAATAAGTGAAGAATCTATACATCAATTTTGTGCCATAACAACACATGGAAGGTTTTTAAAAAAACAGCCAAGCCCCATAACGCCGTATGAGGAATATAATTGAAGGCAGCCGATTGAGGTCTCTGTGGAGTGTGAAACCGCGTACGTACCAGGGACAGTTGGTTATTTGTCGTAATACTCGATTCTGCAATACCTGTATGCATTTATAGTTCGGTTTGGCAGCAATCCCCAAAATCTGCCCTCCATAAAGCCATATCGGAAAAATTCAGTTCACATAAACAGCCCTTTTACATCTCAGCGGCAAGGTGCTCCTTTTATTGTAGAGACAACGCAGTTGTAGAAGTCTGTGACGACATTTTTTAACCGTATCTTTGACGTGTGGCCCAAAGGTAAGGCGATTGTCTAAAGTGATGCCGATGTATTTAGCTTGGCACCGCTCTGATATTATAAGTGGACGAGTATATGTCCCTTACCTTAACCTTAAGCTCTCGTCCTTCCAGATATGTCCTTAAAAGGCCATAGTACGGTGCAAGAAAGAGGTTTTTACCTTGCACAGTAGACCATCGTGCCAGGTCGTCAAAAGCCTGCATGAAGTGCTTCACCAATCTGTGGACCTGTTCCACAGTGCCGTGTCCCTCTCGAAAGCCGAATTGGTGATCCGGCAAGATATTGCATGCACTTATAATGACAGAAATCCGATTCGCAATAGTCCTCTCCCATAATTTAGACATGGAGGGTAAAAGACTCATTGGCAGATACGACTCAGGATCAGCTTCTGGTTTGCCTGGGTTGTGAATAATAAGAATCGCAGCTAGTTTGCATTGCTTTGGGAAGACTTGGAGCCTGATAATAGCATTAAAAATTAATACTAAATAAAGGAGCTCTCTTGTAGGAAAGGAATTCAACGTAGCATTGCAAATCATATCAGTACCCGGAGCATTATTTTTCGGCAATAATTGGAGCGCTTCAGTTAACTCTTCAATCCTTATAGGGTTAATAGGTTGGGACATCTGCAGTGGGGTCTAAAGGTTCTGGAGGGTCTCCCTAGTCTGCTCTATCGTAGCAAATTCATAAGGACTGAATCGATCCTTAGGTTGTTCCCTTTTGTTTTTAGCAAGTTCACCACCATGACATCGGACAGGAACCTGCCTAAAGGGTTGTCGTTTAAGCGATTTTGTGCACTTTCATAGAGAGTAGTTCGCATCGAAAGCCAGTAGTAGTAGTCCATGGAAGCCAGCTTTTGTTCGAAGAAATCACTTCTGAGTTCACTTAAGAGGTTACGTAGTTTTTTACCGGCTCACTAACGCATGGGCATATCTGGGTTAAAGAAAAGCAAATAAAATATTGTTTTTTTTGCTCTGAATTCGTTAACAATTTTTTCGTTTTTGTATATTATCATCTCCTATAGTAATATCTCTCTTCGTTTTCTAAGGGTGGAGAATAATTGAATCGGTCATTTCAAAAACCTCATAAGTCACATTTTTTTGCAACATGCTTTTTTTGCTAAAAATGTTTCCTTAAAGGGAGATACGTATTCTGGGTAAAAGCCATATAAGTCAATAAAATCCTTCCTCTTCAAATAATAAGAATTAAGCATAAAAAAGCCCGTTAAAACTATTTTGTTTGTGTATGAAACAGTATTTATTGATTCCTGAAAAATTCTAATTTATTGACTTATGAGGTTTTTGAAATGACCTATTCAATTGTTTAAAGCATGATTTCTTGAAATATAAAAAAAAAATAAAAAATTCGTTTAAAACATTTTTAATTTATTTTTAACATTGTCGTATCACGCACAATTAGGTTCTAATTAAAATTTAGCAAGAAGACTAATTAAAGACACGAATTGAAAATAATATTGACATATTTAACGAATATATTTTTAAATCGCAATTTCTTAGATTTTTTTTTAATTTTTTATATTTTTTGCAATTTTTTTAAGTACTTTACTTAAATATTTTACTAAATATTGGTCAAATATTTATTTCCTCAATTTATCGATCACCATTATAAGTTTTATAAATAGTTGGTCACACTTTTTTAGTCAGCTAGACTCTTTAGCCTGTTTGAACTACTTTACTACTACTCCGCAAGAGCATTTAAATTTCTTCTATCTCAAATTTAGGTTTTCACTATTTTTGGTAACTCTTGTTGTTATTTTTATTATTATTTTTTTCTTTTCGTGTTGTTGCTGTTGTTTGTTTGTTTGTTTATTTTTGTTTGTCGGTTCGTTTAGTTGAAATTACGTTTTGTATTCCTGCCATCCATATTATATACATACATATAATATTTTGCCACTGAATTTCATATACATTTTAACAGCGGCAACAACAAAAACCAAGTTGCAACAGCAACAACAACAACAACTACAACAACAAGAACAAGCACAGGAACAACGACAACATGATTCGAAAAACTTGCTTTCGGTTGTTATTATTCTTGCGTTTACTCCCGCCAAATTTTCCGTGCAAACCGCTTCCTAGAGAGTTTCGGCTACGGCTTTTGCTTTTCTGCCTTTTGTCTTACCCCTTACCACAGGAATCTTTTGCGCTGAGTGTGTGTGTGTGTGTTGGTGTAGCTGCTCAGCTCTAGATCCTGTTGTTGTCCTTGTTGTTGCTGTTGTTGTTATGGACACACTTCTCTAGCATTTCTTTACGTTACGTTACGGCACGCCTGCTCGACCGGGCTTCTCTGCTCTGCTTGCTACTTGCTGCTAGCTGCTATCCTGCCGACGCTTTGCTTGTCCTTGCCGCACGCTCCTTGCCAGTGTTTTGGTTTTTGCTTTTTTTTTCGTGCTGTTTTTCCAACATTTTAACTTCCGCTCAATTTACCTTTAGGCCAAGTAATTTAAAAGCTGACGTGTTTGTACAACTACAATTTCGACTCATGTTGTTTGTTGTTGTAGTTGTGCTGTTGTTGTTGTTACACTGTCCGTTGGCAACGCTGTTGTTGTAGTTGTTGGCAGTGCCTGCGTCGTTTTGTGTATGGCGCTTCCTGATGTGGATTTTTGTTGCTACTTATACGTTTGGCATTGGGTTTGGCTATGCTGGCTACAGGAAACCCCTAACCAGCGCTCCATAACTGTCTTACGCTCGCTCTTCCTAGAGAGAGAGGTATATTTTTGGTTTAAATATTAAAAATTTGTTGTTATTATACTTATATGTTTGTCTGTGTGTGTGTACTCTATATTTTGTTTATTTGCACGGCTTGTTGATGTTGATGTTTATGTAGTAGTTGTTGTTGGTTGTCCTGGCACTTGCTGTCAAGTTTTGATGCGCCGCGTCAAAGCATTTGCCAAAAAACATTCGGGCTAAAAGCTAAAGCACCAAAAGCTGTTAAAACTGTTTGCCTTAGTTAATAGTCAGCAAGCCAAAAAGGTAAATATTAATTAAAGTCGATAGTAAATGGCCAAAACGTTTTACTTGACTGTTTTTCTTTAGTCCTAGAGCCTGCTGGCTGGTACTCCCCGTACGTCAGCATGTTTAACATGTGAGCACGCAATTTCCTTGATTGGCAACGCAGGCTCGTCGGACATTGAATGATTGAAGCAGCGCAAACGAATGAGAGCGCTAAGCTGAGAGAGAGAGAGAGCGTCACACCAGCGTGTGACGTACATAACGTATCAAAAAATGTAGCATACTTTTTTGGTGCGCCACTGCATTAAACTCGAGCCATTTGTTATGGCTCATGTATGTGTGTGCGGTCTCTCTGTGTGTGTGTGTGTGTTTTAGTGCAGTTAACGCCATTGTTTGTGTTGCGTCTGTGGCAGCAGCCAGCATTCAGTAACTTCCGGCAGTAGAGTTGCGCCCAGCCAAAAGCCGGAGGCCATCAGCCAAAACCAGCAACCACTCTCTTTGGGTAGACGTCCCTCGTCCAACCATACCAACTGTCTGTCTAGCTGTCTGCCTGCTAGAGCCAGCAATTCAGTCAGACGCCAACGAGTCTGTTAGCTTGCCCCATCTTTTGCCCAAATCTGCATCTGCTGCCACTGCCACTGCCGCCGCGCTGTTGTTGCAGCTGCATTAAGTGAAGTATTGTTTCTGCTAGATTAATCCTGTTTTAATTAAATATACACGCTGCCAGCACAAAACCAACAAGAACGCCAGCCACTAACAAAAAAACAACATACAAAGAGTACAAAAAGAAAAAAGAGAGCAAGAGAGAGTGCGAGAAAAAAAAGCAAACAAGTCAAAGAAAATTGCATGCACAGCCGGCGCTTGCGACTTCTGACGTCATGCAAATGTGGCTCCAGCTTCATCTACAGCTTCAGCTTCATAGCTGCAGCTCCGTTTGCTATTACTGGCACTCGGAATGACAAAGTGACTTGACTGACTGCAGCCACCAGCAGCAGGAGCAGCAACGATTGTCGATGCGGGGGAGCTGTGGTATCTGGCGAGGTTGCGGCACGGTGTGATGCAGCGCACATGAATGAGCGCATTCGACCTCGGTTTATTTATTTATATTTTCATTTTCTTTTTTTTTTTTTTGCTTGCTTTTTGTTTTGCGCACATTGCTGCGCTGTTTTTCCTTTACTTACTACATTTTCCTGCTGCAGCAGCTTTTTAAGAAATTTTAAGAAAAATACTTTTTCTCACGCAGCAGCAGCAGCGGCAGCAGCAGCAGCTTCGCTTGGGCAAATGCAGCCAGCGTTTGTTTGTAATTTCTGTAGTAAATTAAAAACGGTGCGGTATTTTTTTAAGTGCTCTACAGCAACAACAACAACAACGAGAACTACAACAACAACAGCATCAAGCTGCCAAAGAAGAAGCTGAAGACGCAGACCAAGTGCAGCCGTAGAGCTCATGTTGTTATGATGCAGTCAGGTCGTTTGTCATGCATGTCGGGCCAGCATATAAGAAGCATATACGAGGGGCGGTTAATAAGTTAGTGACAAGCGTT